>JAQQSY010001052.1:0-14662 GCA_028646535.1 Procyon lotor | reverse complement strand
ATGATATGCTTCTGGTCTTGAAGTTGGGAAGAAGGGGTCCTACACCAAGAAATGCAGCTGGGAAAGGAGCTAGAAAAGGCCAGAAGCGGATTTTCCCTGGGGGCCCCTGGAGGGAGTGTGACCTTGCTGACACTCTGATTTTGATCCCATGAAACTGATAATGGGCTTCTGACCTCCAGAACTGTAAGAGAATATATGTATGTTGTTTGAAGCTACTAAATTTGTGGTATTTTGCTGAGCAGCCTGTGTGTGTGTGTGTGTGTGTGTGTGTGTGTGTGTGTGTGTGTGAGAGAGAGAGAGAGAGAGAGAGAGACAGACAGACAGACAGACAGACAGACAGAGAAATAGAAGTAGAAGGCAGGGCAGGATGACCCGGAACCCACCCCCAACTAATGGAAGTTTTCTGCCCTATGACATGGATGCTTTATGTCTTTTGTTCACAGCTATGGTCCTTAGTAATTAAAGCTGAGAAAATGGGGGAAAAAATCCCATTAGATTCCATTAGGGCCTCGATACTACCCTGTGACATCTGTGGTTATGAGGTCTGAAATAACAGGGCCTGGAACTTTCTCAAAGGCAGGAACTTTTCATAGGTAAGTGGAAGGGGTCGGATTTCTATTTCTCACTCCACCTGGAGTCAAGTACGGGATCCGTTTGCCAACAGGGCAGTACTGTAATGAGGTCAACCGCTGTCAGAATGGGATTCTTCTCTCTGGTTTTTGCTGAGGTCCTAAAGGCAGGGAAGAAAGCAATAGAAAGCCCACATTTTGGAGTGAGTTCCCCGGTCTCCCACGCAGGACTGGCAGAGGAAGTGGCTGAAGGCGGGTGTTGGAACCTTACCTGGGACACGGGCTGGAAGGAGGAATGAATTAAGAAAGGCAGTGGGAGAGCAGTGGCCTTTGCTTCCCTTCTCCCATGCCACCCACTTCTCAGCCTGAGAGAGACTTCAAGAAGTCCACGTGCAGATGTCCTGTTCTCTCGTGGAGTTTGTAGGGGCACAAGGGATGGACGTCTGACCCTTTCTGAGGAGGCGGCTGGAGCAGTGTGCCTGGCAGCATGACACACACACAGGGCTGTGCCGGGAGCCGTCTGGTTGCCCCCTTCAGTAGCAGGACAGAAGGCATGAGTTTTCCCGGGAGGACATGAGGGTCTGTGATTGGGCCAGTGGGGAGCTGACCAGGACTCGGGCAGGGAGCCCACATGGTGTGACAACATGGGAGAGTCTGCATGGGGGGGGTGTGCTGGGGGCCCAGGAGCTCAGATGCTCAGAAATGACCTGCCAGTGGAGGTGGCATCACCCACATCTGGGGGCTCAGTTAGAGGTCACCAGAAGGGGACTCTCTGCATTACCCTCCAATGCCTCATGAGACAAAGAGCTGGGTTAATGTTGCCAGATGTTGGATCCCAGAGGCAGTGGCCATGCTCAGACTCTGTGCTTCCCCTCGTGCTTCCTCCCTTGGGCCCGCTGCTGGGAGGCCCAGCAGGGAGGCCTGGGAGTGTTAAGCTGGGAACTCGAGAGCCAGTCCAGCAGGTCTCCCCCACCTTATATTTATTTCTAGGCCGAGCACAGCAACACAGTGGAGCTGGAAAGGGACTTGAAATTATGTAGGAGTTTGGAGTGTTGATTTTCGTGTTTGAGTAGGCATTTATTTCCCCGAAGAAACTCTTCTTGTGCCTCAAACTGAAAAAAATGGAAGTAACTTCTAGAGATTTCCTCCATGAGGTCAGGAAGAACGAGCATGCAGAGGAGGTTTGAACAGTGAGCAAATGAAGAATCGGTTGTTTTCTGCCTGTCCCCTGTGGCAGATGGCTTGTTCCATTCCCCAAATATAGCTGCTGCTGTCTGATTGCTGGTATGCCAAGGCAGAGTCCCTGGGTTCCTTTAGATTGAGTTCCAGATGATCTTTTAAAATGTACTTGGCCAGACTGAGTAAAGGTGAAGCCTCTATGCACGTTAGGGGTGGGGCTTTAGCCTCACGATTTCCTTGGGTGACTCCACGTAAAGTAGATCTGAGCACGATGAGCATGACGTGGGTCATTCTGACCCAGCTCCCCATAGCCCCCTCCTCCACAGCTGGCCTCGTTCTCCCAACTTTGCAGGAACACAGGCTCGAGGCTTCAAGTGTTCTGCCTCTGATCCCATTAATGTGCTCAAGGCCACACTCAGCAGACATTACTTCCGTCCTGCCTTCCACCTTAGCCCCACCTTCCTCCTGTCATTGCCTCAAGTGTCCTGTAGATCCAACAGCAAGGATTGAAGGGAGGGTTGGCCGTGGGTGGGGGTCCTTGTCAGAGCCACAACCTGGATGGAAGATGAGTTTTTTTCCCTTTCTGCTGTAGTTATGGGGAATTTTGCTGAAATAAAGGGGTGATATGGGGTGAAATGGAGGAGGTGGTCTGTATAAAAGGGGGAAGGGATCCTTTTTTTTGGTTCAAATAAGGGTGCTTCTCAGGGAAAGATTGACTCCTCTGTACCTTGTAGAGGGGGGAAAATATTGATTTAGTGAGTCATTTCTGAAATGCACTGAAACATGCATTTGTAGGTTTTGAGCTGTGCGATGGATTGATCCCGACTCAGTGCAGTTCAACAATGGTTGTTGAAGCACTCACCGTTAAAAGGATACACTAGCAATGCTGAAAAGGCTGAGGGTTGAATGGGTTTCAACTTTCCTCAGCACTGAACCAGAAACTCCTCATTTGTTTTCCTTTTCTGAGAATCACCTCACGCCATTCAGACAAGGTGACAGCCATGCCTGAAGAAGCTATGTTAAGCCAATTTACCTCGCGAGACATGGCTTTTCCAACTCCATGGAGCTTTCCAGGGACCACATAACTGAGCTATATCCTTTCAGAAGAGTCACGAGGTTAACCTGGTGACTCTGTTTCCCCTTGTGCCCCTCACACACCGTGTAACCTTGGCAAGCCATTTAACCTGACAGATCTTCAGTGACTTCCCATATAAATGGCGGAAAGCAGACTTAAGCCGGAGGCCATACGAACGACACTTCTGATCTCATGTCTGTTGCTGGAAAGTCATCGTGGATACCTGGGTGGTTTTCACCTCACCGTGGTCTTGTGATGTCGCAGATAAGCCTCAGTGGCCGAGACGGTCTGACCGGCAGATTCTAGGCTTGATATTTGAAGATTCGCCAAGCTTTGACCAACTTGGTCATCCTGCCTCTCGCTGCCCTGACTGGAACTGTGTGCAGATTCCTTACTCAAAGAAAAAGAGGTAGGAATACCGTCTTTTGGACTTAAAAAGTAGATCCTGGAGGGGTGCCTGGCTAGCTCAGTTGGTGGAACCTGAGACTCTTGATCTTGGGATTCTGAGTTCGAGCCCCATATTGGGTGTAGAGATTACTTAAAATCTTACAAAGAAAAATTAGATCCTGGATTTCTCATTTGTAAGTACTGACTATTGTGATATAATATTATAATATTTCTATTAATTCTTTAAAAGAGTTATGTAATCAGACTCAGCTTATTATTTTTAGACAAGATACGAAGGCTGTGTGTATTATTGGTTCTGTTTAATGAACCTTTGGTTGTTCTCAAACATTATTTTGGGTGGAGGTGGATAAGGGAAATGATTTGCCTCCTTTCTTCTGGATGTTACTGTATGTGCTAGGAGAGAGATAAAACATGATTCCCATTCTGAAACACAGACGAGAGAGCTGGAGATCATGCATATGAGCCAGAGTTTGACGGTAGAAAGGAGGCTCCTCACCAGTAAAGCTGAAGCTCCCAGGTGCGGAGGGCCCAGGTGAGGACTGGTTGGTATGTGAGCAGGTAGGGACGTTCTTGATAACCTGTCTCACTAGATAGGGTAACGGATTTGCTTGCAAAACCTAGTTTTCTCTGTCACTCTACTCACTAACAGTGTCTGATCTTCTGGGTCAGTTCCGTCTAAGAATCTGCATTTTGAGTCTCCATGACCCTCTCCGTGTGCCCCAGAATACCCTAAACTTCCTGAGGGAAATTGTTATATCCCTGATTCCTCGTCCAGTTATTTCTCTTACCAAATGTCTGTCAGCTCCATCAAGGGTCAGATCTCTCTTGCTTACTGTTGTTTTCCCAATGACTGGCATTTATTGATTGAAGTACTTATTGATTAAAAAAAAATCATTGATAATTTAATAATCTGCTACTCTTGAAAGTCTACTGGAAAGTTTCCAGGGTAGGTTTAATGATTTTCTTCAACTTGGCCCCTCTGTACTTACGTTCACCTTCTCCCATGGTAGATTGAACATACTAGATGCCGTTTATTAATTCAACAGAAAAGGATTTTGCAGCATCGTTTCTATGTATCAGAAGTAGTTTTGGGTTCAGAGTTTAAAGGGGTGAACAAGAGACAAGAAGACCCTTGCTGTCCTGGGGAGCAAGAGCAGATAGAAACTAAATAAGCAAAGAAATACACAAAAACATTTTATTTATTTATTTACCTATGTATGTATGTATGTATGTATGACATTTTTTTAAGATAAAAGTTATATTTATTTTATGTCTACTCCATGATTTGTATGACATTTTAGATAGTTGTGTGTACTTAAAAACCCAGGCAGCGTGTTTTAGAGCTTGTGTGCTGTGGGAAGGCCTGAGGAGGGAATGTTTGCCTCTGAAAGATGTGGAGAAGCCATCCATGTAAATGAATGGGATTGGGGTAGGGTTGAGGGGTCAGTTTAGGCAAAGACAAAGGTCCAGAGATAGGGACAGGCTTGGCATGTTTAAGAACCAGAGAGAAAGCCCAAGTGGCTTGGGAGGAAGTGAGTGAACATGAGTTCAATAATATGAAGCTGGCCGTGGTGCATAAACGACGAATCTTAAAACACTGAAAAAATAAAATTAAAAAATAGGAAGCTGGCGTAGGAGGGAGAGGTCGGCTCATTTAAGGCGTTATGGGCCATACAGAGCAGGAAACCAAAGGGACACTAAAACTAGGTTATCCGGAGATGTTTTTGATGTGGGCAGGGTTTAGGATCAGTGCAGTACCCTAGGGCTGGTGAAGAGAGGTGGGCAAAGGGAGGGAGCAGCTCCTGACTGAACCAGGAAAGAGTTAGCTGGGGGGGAACCGTCCCTTCATTCACCTGCACGTCCCAGAGTTCCTGCTGATGCCTCCCACTGGCCAGAGCAACCAGAAGCAGGAAGGCAGAGGAGACCAATGTTGTAAGCCAAAGGATGAGCCCACCACGATAGAGACGGGAGTCCAGCTCACCCTGCCGACCAATTTGGGTTTTCATCCCATGCGTAATGGAAAGGCACTGGGGGATACGAACAAGGGGAGTGACCCAGCTTGATGCCTTCTGAAGACCTGACTACTGTAGGGAGTAGGGAGACTGGGCTGGGTGCAGAGCCGCAGGCAGGCTGCCCTGTTCAGAGACCCACGCCACGGCCCATGGCTGCCACCCCACCTGGCCCAGCGGGATTCAGTCACTGTAAATGGCTCCTGGCCCTTCCTACTGTGGCGAAGCTGGTCGAAAGGTTGTTCAGGTCCACCTGTGACCTTACGTGCTGGGGTGTTGTGTGACCTGAATGACGTGGGTGAGGCGGGACGGTAGTCACACAGCTTTGTGGGACACTGACCACAGCACTCTTTCTAGTGCGCAGTTTGGTCTGAGACTGGACACTGGGTTGACTCGTCAAGGGTGCTCCTCCCTCACGTCAGGCTGTCCTCCGCGCCGTGTGTCACTCAGCAAGGAGGGCTCTCTGGGCCTGCACCACAGAGTGTCTCGGAGGAGGAACTCAGTGGGGAGGGTTCTCTCCTGCAGGAGGAACTAGTTGCTTGGATCTGTACTCGTGTTTCTGTTTATGACATCAGGACACTCCTGGCCGTGCCAGGAGTCTGGTCTCTCTAAATTGGGCTTTGGTGAAGGAAGATTGGATCAGAAAGAAGTTTTTTGGAGGAAACGTCATAATAGGTTGGCCATTCCTGGGGAGAGAGTATGTATTATGTATATGTGTACATGTGTGAGTTTATGGGGAGCAGGGAGGGCAGTGGGGGCAGAGACGGAAGGAGAAGAAAGTGTGAGGTATTGACCGCAGTTAGATGGGTTCAGCTTACCTTCCAGAATTGTTTGGTAGAAAACGTCCTAAGGTGTGCTCCACCCAAATTGAGGATAATGGTAAAAATTCTCAAAATTTAAAAAACAACACACACTTAAAACTTTCCTCTCTTTTTGTGTTACAAGTGTTGGACCAATCAGTCTGAAACACTGAGATTCTGTACATAGTTTGTGTTACTATCTATAGTTCTGATTTTAAGTGAAGGTCACACTAAAAATCTATAGAAAGAGCGTTCTTGAGTCAAAAACTTCTTGGAGTCAAAAACTTTTGACTCCATCATAAGTCTTGGGCTATCCTAATGTGATTGGAGCCTTGGAGTTTGAATAGCCTATTTTGATTGCCAGCTAGAATTTTGATGACATGGTAAGGTATAGAAAAGAGTGGCTTTAGTTGTTCAGTTATTTTTAAAAGACATTTTTATAAACAAGTTACAGTTTGCTAGATTGGAATTACTAACAAATAAGCCAAATGTTAATGACAGATAATATTTTAATACTCTGTTACAGGTGTATTGATCTAAATTGCCCAAGAATCTCTGAATCATTAGTTAGTATTCAGGGGATGGCTATCATGTAATGAGATGGCTTTTAACAAACTCATTAAAACGCATTCACTTGACAAAAAATAAATTGAATGTGGACTATTCGTAAGGCAAGCAAAGAGAACTAAAATGCATAAGGCATAGTCTCTGCCCCCAAGGAGCTTATGTATTTTGATAATTTTGCACTTCACTATAATCACCTTGGGAAGCTTTCACTTTTTTCAATGAGATCACTCCTGCTAAAGGTCTAGGAACTCTTTTGCAATTGTCTTTAGAGCCAGTTAACACACACACACACACACACACACACGCACGCACGCACGCACGCACGCATACAGGTATGTGCATTAACATTTTCCTTTCTTTAGAATGTGGTTCAGCAAGATACGGCCTGTGTCAAATCCAGCCTGACCGCTTGCTTGGTATGGCTCCAGTGCTAAAAATGGTTTTTACATTTTTAAATGGTTAAAACAAATCAAAAGGAAGATAATATATTGTGACACAGAGAAATTACATGACATTCACATTCCACTATCCATAAATAATGTTTTGTTGAAATGCAGCGATGTTTATTCATTTACATACTGTCTATGGCCGCCTTCATACTACAACGACAGAGGCGAGTGGTTTTAACAGAGACCATATGGCCTGAAGCCTAAAATATTTATTACACGGTCCTTTGCGGAATCATGTTTTTAGGATCATATCTAATTTGTTATTATTTTTTTTTTAAAGATTCTTGAGTTAGATCCTCTCTCCCTTCTTTCAAAGATTTGACTCTGAATTACTCTTCCACTCTTTTCCAGTTTTCAAAGAGCTTTTTTGCAGAGATGAAAGATTTCTTATTATTTTACGGACAATCAGGAGAATCTTGTTCAGGTTTTGAAGTCATCTCCAAAAAGTTCCCAAATACTGTGAGCAATGGTCACGATGTTAGTACACTGAAGGGGGTATGTCCCTGAGGCCATTAGGATCTAAGGAATATGGAGAAGGAAAAACCACCTCAGTAGTCCCTCAAGAAGACCTCAGAAAAAAAAAAGGAACATTGTTGGATGCAACAGAAACATGAGTCCATTCTCTTTGCCTGAGTATGTCTCTGCCTCTTTGGTGTGTTCACTGCGATTCTCTCCTTCCAAGGCTACTGACTGCCCTCTCTCTCACTCCCAATATTCCCTGCCACACGGCCTCTCTTTATTTGTGGCTTCCATTGTCTCATTGCTTTGGCTTCTTGTCTGTGGGTCTCTTATATCCCTCCTTCTTGATGTCTCATATTCAGACATTCTAGGAGAGAGGATCTTAGTGGGTCTGTTAGTCACTACCCTACGAAGTATGCCTTTGATGTGCAGAGTGTTTGACTGAGGTCCCTCCCAGTTCGTGGGGCAGTCCTCTCGTTGGGCAGGGAGAAGAATCAGGCCTGATCAGTGACTTGTTGCTACTATTTGGAAAATGTTTATTCTTAGTCATCTGTTGATCTCTTGATCCCTAATATGCCCTGGTCTATGGATGCCCAGGCACTAGGGATACTGCTCAAATGACAGGTGTCCTCCCCATTCTTTAACTCAGCAGTCAGTGGATATCAACTTGGTGAATCAATATGGTGGAGAAATGCTAGCTATAGCCCAGTCACTGGGAGCTGACTATAAAATATTCCAAGAAATGCAGATGTTATTGGATTTTATCCGGGTCAGCTGAAAGGAGGAGAGTTAGGCTGAGATAAGTTTAGAATACTCCATAATGACCAGCCTGTGAGCCTTACACTGGGATCCCAGTATGGCCTAACCCAAGCCTACTTACATATCTGCAATTTTACGTCTCTGCAACAAAAGTTTGATTTTTAGTGAGTTCATTGGAATATTGAAAGGTCCTCATTTGAGATCAAGTAATTTGAACCTTTAAAATAAACCACTTGTACTTTTAAACTCCAGATCTATTTACTGTCTTCTGGACCCATCCCTCTCTCCCTCTGTTCTCATTGTTACTTAACCTTTTCTCTCACAGTTTTATTTAACCATTTTATATAGAGTCAGAGTAAACCAGAGGAAAATAGCGGACTCATTCCAGAGACAGTTTGCTTTGTTCCAAACAAGGGTCTAGGACACATAGGAATGAGAGTGACCTCAACCCCTTAGAGATGCATCCAGTGACTCTGGGTAAAAATCCGTCCTTATTTATTTCCCTGTGACGGTCACTTCTGCCTCTCTGGAACATCTGGGCCACTCCACTGGCATAGGTGGGATTCTCTCTAGAGAATTTAGCTTCTTTCAATGTCAGGTTGACTTTGTCTACCTAGAACTTGGATCGCTTGCTCTTGGAAGCAAAGGAGGTGAAGGTGGGGGTCATAAACACCGTGACCTTGGTACTATCTCAGGACCAGGTAGCTCTGACTGGATAACTTGGACAATTTTAAAGTTGGAGATTCACCAGGATTACTTGCATATTAGGAATTAGGGATTAATTGTCGCATAGGAGAATATGTACATTTTGGGAAGGGTGAAGGAAGAGATTCTTTATATATTCTTTTATGAATTTTCTTTTTCTTTCTTTCTCTCTCTCTCTTTCTTTTTGAGAGTGAACACAAGTAGGGAGGGGTAGAGGGAGAAGGAGAGAGAAATCTTAAGCAGGCTCCATGTTCAGCATAGAGCCTGATGCAAGGCTTGATCTCATGCCCCTGAGATCATGACCTGAGCCGAACTGAGAGTCTAAACCTTAACCAATGGAGCTACCCAGGCTTCTGTGAAATATTTTTAATGTAACTGTTATCATTTCCCTTTTTAGTGTTCTCCCTGCCAATGATCTTCCCTTTGCCACCAAATGGCCTGAGTTATCTCAAACACGCAAGTGAGCTTTGAGTCGCTGGTACCAACCTGACTAAACCCCACAGTGTTATCCCCACGGCCATACCTGTCTGTGTCCAGAGGAACATGGTGGAAGGCAGCTGCCGTGGGTAAAGCTGGATGCCTGGCCTGAAACACAGCTCACCAGCATGATGGGCGAAGTTAATTAACCCATCCAGATAAGAGACAGAAGCAAGAGGCACATTTCAGAGCTCCAGACAGTTTTGAGCATCGGGATAATTTTAGAGGGAGTAAGATATTTTGAAATTACTCATTGATCTCTATTAAAGTGATAACAGCTGGTACCAACTTCACAAATCAAGGAATTTTATAAGAAAGACAAAGTGCACACTTCCTGCGAAACCCAGCCAGGCTGATATTATCAGGGAATATAGCAAAAGCACTTGCTGCTGTCAAGTCCCCACACAGCCTCGTTGACCTTTTATAAACGGGTTGAAAATAAGTTTAGCGAAACCCAGCAAAATATATTGAAAGGTAGGCTGGAGGTGAGTGGTGGGAGGTCTGAGCAATTTTACTAAACCAGCCAATCAGCAGTAATTGGTAAGCAGCCTTCTCCCTTGAGAACCTGGGGTCAGTTGTGGCCAACCATTGGTAAGCTTGCATATGCATTGCTTGGAGGGCAATTTATTGACTGTTTTTGCCTTTTTTTGATGGGTATTTCTCCCATGGGCTTTAACAATAATGCCCATGACTCCGAACCTCGTGACTGATAAATGTTCTTCGGCCTTGGTGATAAGTGTTCAGCTCTGCTTCGATATTTGTTTTCTGTCAGTGCCCTGGCCTTGATGTGCTGAGGTATCTCTCTTGCAGCCCAAGACCATTATCTGGGCAGCACACTTCTGTTTCCTTGAATATCCTCACTTAAATACTTTGCACCAAAACGAACCTTTCTGAGGAGGTTAAGCTGTAGTTAAAATCCTTCTTGGGTGATGCCTGGGTGGCTCAGTTGGTGAAGAGTCTGCCTTCGGCTCAGGTCATGATCCCAGGGCCCTGGGATCGAGTCCCGCATTGGGCTCCCTGCTCAGTGGGAGATTCTGCTTCTCCCCTTCCCTTGTTCCTCCCCCCTGCTCATGCTCTCTCTCTCTCTCTCTCTCTCTTTTTCTCTGTCAAATAAATAATAAAATCTTTTTAAAAAAAACTTAAGCCTTAATAAAAAAAAATCCTCTTTGGAGGTCCATAAGCAGTTTTGTCAGTGGATTGTAGTTCAGTCCTTGCTGTTTGCCTTTCCTGTGTCAGGAACACAAACCAGGACAGTCTTCTGCTGGTACCGGAATACAGGTCTGTAATGAGCGACCACTTGCCTTTTCCTCTCCCGCCCTCAGCCAGAAAGAACAATTTAATTAGGCCCACTGGTATGAAATTCATTTCTCAACTCTGAGCCTGAGCACAACAGAGCTCACAGAATTCCCCGAGTGACCCCCACCCCCCACCCCGGAACACTCCCCTCCAAGGGCAATGGGGCCAAGCCTTGCAGAGGAAATGGGACACAGACGGTCTCCCCTTTCTCTGTGGCTCAGGAACGAGGCCCATTATTTACAGTGCCCTCTCTGCTCACTGACTCTGTTAGCATTTTTTCTTTTCAATTTGGATCCTGGCCCACATTGTACCCCTCTCGTGAAGCACGTGCCATTACGATTTTAAAATAATGGGAAGAACGCTAAGGCACTGCTGGCTGGTGATATGACTCTCAAACTGTCTACAGATTGCCGAGTAAGTGAAATGTTTTGACAGAGAGAAATATGTGTTGTCAACATTGCTTTACCCATGGTTGAGAAGGGAAATTGAAACTGTACTTCAGCGGGGTTCAGATGTTGATGACTAGAATGATCTCCTCAAAACAAATGACTACAGACCATTTTGTTTTCCTTTATGCCTCATTCTTCTCTAATGAAATGCCCAATTAAAAGCAGAGCTCGTGTGCTTTAAAGAAAGGCTTAGGAAGGATTCTGGGAAGGCGCTGTGACAGGAGCCATCCTTCATCGTGGGAGAAAGTCATAGCGCCATTGTGAAGAATCAGTCTGTGTTGTGACCTCCAGTGTCCTGTGGTAGAGATTTTAAAGGAGACTCAGAATAAGTGTAACCTTTTAAAGATAGAAGATTGTGCGTACATTTGTGTGTGTGTGAGAGAGAGAGAGAGAGAGAGAGAGAGAGAGAGAGAGAGTGTGTGTGTCAGACAGAGATGTGGGTTAGGGGGAGAGATGTGAATTGTTTGTGATACATCGAACAGCAGACACTGGCTAGAAATAGGGAAAAAAAAAATCCCCAGTAGAGTGATATGTTTAGGACAACTTGCGAATTTATCTCTGGGATTAAGTGGAATCTGGAACCGTGCAGCTGTGTGTTGTCTCCTCGCAAAATGAGTTTCTCTCCATTTCCCTGGCAGGCATGTTCTTGTTAAGGGCTTGTTCAGAGTGGAAACATGGGTCGCTCCCGGAGCCCCACTGACCATTATCCTCCCATTCAGATCTGCACTGTGGAAGCAGCTCTCTATTTTCTCGCTTAGAGAACATTCTTGATAAGAGAAAATGTTGAGGACTTTGCCTTTTTGTTTGAGACTCACTAAGGTAACATTTCTTCTTGTCAGTCCCCTTTCATGGGCTGGGCAGGAGAAAGGAAAGGGGGTATTGCTTTGGGGAATTACCTTGACTTTCCATGGATATTCAACAAGCAGGTTTGTCTTGAGCACCTACCACCTGCAGGAGTATATGCTAGTCATTGCAGGTTGTGCAAAGAGGAATGAAGCTAAATTCCCATTTTTAAGTAGCTTTGCATGTTCTTATTTAAAAAATTGATGGACTAATTGGGAAGGCTATAAAATGGACACAGATAAAGTAATAAGGGGACTCGTATGGGTTAAACTTCCTGTGGCTCACTCTGAGGGTTCTGGCATTAGACACGCCTGAACTTGAACTTGGACTCCACCACCTACTCCCCATGACATCGGCTGGCACAGTATACTCTAAGCTAACTGTCCATTTTTCTCCTTTGTCAAATGAGGAAAATGATACCAGCCTTGCAGGGTTGCTGGGATACGTAAATGAGATCCCAAGAATACAGTGTCTAGCGCGGTGCCTGACACAGATGAGTTCGCCTGGCGTGCCGGCTTTCGCCCTCTGACTTCATGCCGTGCTCCATCCCCTGGCAGTCAGGCTGACGCCCGTCACAAATCTGCCCTGAACTCCATAAGTGATGTACTGGCGTTACGGTGACATCTTTTGCTGTGTCACAGCTCTGCAAAATAAAGAAATCCAGCACAGGGTGAATAAGCAGATAATAGTGAGGATGTTTTATAAGTCCAAGGGAATCTTGTCCCCATCAAACAACAGTCACACAGGGGAGGTATGGTGAACACATGTCCTTCCGCCAATATCCTGACCTTCCTTCCTCCAGGAACACAGCGACGTTATACACCTCTTACCTCTTGGAAATTAGGCATTCCCTGTGATTTGCTGGGAAGGTGACATGGGAGCAGGAACGACTCGCGTCACTTCCGGGAAGAGGCTTTGGAAGGTTCCATTCTTGCCACCACCACAATGGGGCTCGAGTCAGCCTAGGCCCATGAGATACTGTAGGGAGCAGGATCCCTCTGACAATCCATGTGAAACCTAGAGCGTGGGTGAGAACCTTACTTTTGTCACCTTGCGCCCCTGAGGCTTTAGGCTTGTTTCTTCATTGGCTGCGTGGACTGAGGAGATCGTATGCAGATTCCAGTAATAACTTCATTTGCTCAGAACATTTCCATGCCTCCTTGGGCAGAACCGATTTCAGGGGCAGCATAGGACAACCACAGCATCCTTGTTAGGACCGTACTCGCTCTCCACGCCATGGCAGTGTCCCCTGGCTTCCTCCTTCACTCTCTTCATTGGCGTTGATGGATGGTAGCCACTGCGCAAAGGAGAGACTGGGCACCACTGAGTGACTGGAATGAATGGGCTTTTGGAAGCAGTGGCGAACAAAGCCTGGGGCAGGAGTGCAGCGTGCGGAGGCAGCTCACCTAGGGAGCGAGCAGTAAGAGGGGGTTTGCTTATAGAAGATGTAGAAAAAACAGAACTGACGAAGACGCAGTCTGTTTTTTATTATCACTGCAAACGTGCAATTGTAAGCAACGTTAGGGACGAGTAGCCTCTCCTCAGTGCCCCTACTTGCCCGCTTTCTTACACACCTGCTCAAAAGCAATGACAAAGAGCTTTCAAAACTTGTGAGCAGCGGAAACGTGATGGGAACACGTTGCCCCCACGACACTGTTTTGAAAGTGATAATATTCTTTTGGGATATTTACCTAAAAGGAAAAAGAGAAGTCATTTCACGGTATCCCTGCCATTCGTTTATGAATTGGGGTTTTGGTTTATGAATTTGTGTCTAGTCATGTGTTCATTTGTCTACATCCTCCTCTTGGCCTGGTCCGATCCGTGAGGGCAGGGCTGGGCCTCCTTCGTTCTTAGGTGTCCCTCGACTCTGACCAGTGCTGACCAGCCAATTGAGCCCCCATATATGATGGATAACTCAAACTGCGTTAGCAGCAAAAACAGTATTTTCTTTTTTTTTAAATCGCTCATGCCTACAAAGGGCAGGCCCTGGCCCACTCCTTTGAGGGACCTTCCTGTTGTCGAAGCTGAGAAACTTCAGGTGTCTGCTCTTTGGAGAGAGATACATTCCAGCTGCTGGAACTAACAAAGATCCAAGACTGCAGTTTACACTCACAAGAGACCGCGCACACGCCCACCCGTGAAGGAAAATCAGAAGCACGTGACTCCTCTGTGTCCGTATACAGGCCCAGGCTTGCTCTTCATGGTTATCACTGTTTTTTTTTCCCCCATGTTCTTTGCACGCCCTGTAATTTGCATGCAATGAAGATTTGTCTCAGGAACCACACTCCTCCTAAGCGAGCGTCTTTGGTGCAGGCAGGATTCTACAGGAGCTATGAAGGGAAACAGGCTGGAGAGAAGCTTCAATGTTGGCTGGTAATTCCAGGCTTCAGCTTTGGAAAGTGTGAATGACTATAACCCTGGTGGACCTAGCGACTGGGATCAGCCTACAATGATCAGGAATTGCGGACTAGTCCTGGGTACCGGGTCAGAGTGAGCATGGCCTTGGGGAGAAAGGGTTACTCTCTGCTGAATTCTCATTGTATATGGACAAGTTGCGGTCATGGGAATGGGGGTTTGGGGAAGCTCGGGCATGAGATCCAGTCTTTTTTTTTTTTTTT
>JAQQSY010001051.1:0-14663 GCA_028646535.1 Procyon lotor | reverse complement strand
GTAAAGGTATTTTTAAAAAGGGCACCTGGGTGGCTCAGTTGTTAAGTGTCTGCCTTCAGCTCAGGTTTGATCCCAGGGTCCTAGAATCAAGCCTCACATCGGGCTCGCAGCCCAGCAGGAAGTCTGCTTCTCCCTCTCCCACTACCCCTGCTTTTGTTCTCTCTCTCGCTGTGTCTCTATCAGATGAATAAATAAAATCTAAAAAAAAAAAAAAATTCCTACAGGGGCGCCTGGGTGGCTCAGTTGCCAAGAGTGCCTTCAGCTCAGGTCATGATCCCAGGGTCGTGGGATCGAGCCCCACATCGGCCCACATCGGGCTCCCTGCTCAGTGGGAAGCCTGCTTCTCCCACTAACATTCCCTCTGCTTGTGTTCCCTCCCTCGCTGTGTTTCTCTCTGTCAAATAAATAAAATCTTAAAAAAAAAATCCTACAAATCCATGAACTGGCATGAAACATGCTTCTCTAATTGTTTGGTTTTTAGGTTCAGTCTGTGGTAGGTGGAATTCTAAGATGACCCCCCAGTGACCCATAGCCCGGTATAATCCCTTCCCCATGGAATCTCATTCCTGTGATTAGTTCTCACCAGATGGCCACAGTGAAGGGATCTTTCCTGTGGAAGTAAGGTACCTAATCAGTTGAGTTTAAGTGAATCAGATAGCCCTGGGTGGATTTTACCTAGTCAGGTGAGCCCTTTTAAGAGGGTCTAGAAGGAAGGGATTCTCCTGCAGGCCCTGAAGCAGCTAAGCCGCTGAAAGTTCTTCAGCCCCATGGAAACGAAGTCTTCCAACAACCAAGCAGTCTTCTTCTTGGAAGAAGACCCCAAGGCTCATGTGAGACCCCAGCGCTAACTGACACTGTGGTTCTAACCTGTCAGACCCTGGCCTCGAGAACGCAGGTAAGCCACCTCCGGCTCCTCTCCCATGGCTGCTGCGACAGTAAGTCGCTGAGTTTGTTACATGGCAGTATTAAACAAGTTTGTCACTTACTCTCCTAGTCTCCAGAGGCTTGGCTGGCTGTTCAGAGTGGCAGTGTTGTGACCTTCCTTCAATTGGGTTTTTGTTTTTTTCCAGAGGAAAAAGAAAAATAGAAAACCAAAAAACACCCTCAACACCAGACCCTAAGCCTGTGTTTTGCACATAATAGACAAAAAGAGGGGAAATCGCATAGGTAAAAACTCTTATCTCTGTCCCCCGTCAAGATGTAAGACTTTCCCCATCACAGGCCATTCATTACCAAATTCTGCTGATTGTACCTCTGAGATCTATCCTGAGTCATCTTTGTCTTTCTGTCCCCAAGCCACTGTCACTGTAGCTCAGATAAGTATAATCCAGGCTCTTGCGAGGTTCTGGCATCTTCCCTTTTCCGCTCAGGCCACATTCTCCCCCAGTCCAAAGTGATAAACATGGAGGAGGATTGTGTTTCCCCTGCCTTTTTTTGAGAGCGAGAACATGTTGGGGGGCACAGAGAGAGAGTGAGCATCTCAAACAGGCTCCCCACAGGAGCCCGACACGGGCGGGGCTCCATCTCACGACCCTGAGATCATGACCTGAGCCAAAGGCACGAGTTAGATGCTCAACCGACTGAGCGACCCGGGTGCTCCTGTCTCTTGGCTTCTTAAAAATCCTTGCGTAGTTTCCTGTTGTCCTTAGGACAAATCCAAACGATGTAGGCTCTCCCCCCAAATAATCTCGATCACTTTTCGTCCGCTCCCAGTTCTCCAGTGCTGTGGGTCTTTTGTTTTCCTTCACACACCTGTGGTCTCCGCAGCCTGGCATCTCCTCTTGGGCGAACTCTGACTCCTCTTTCAAGCCTCAGCTCAGAAGTGACTTCAGGGAAGCCTCCCCACACGCTCCGTTGTAGAGACTACGGCTGCCCTGTCCCCCTCACGTGCACCGGTGCACCTGTCCCTTAGCCGCTGCAGGGGTGTGGCTGCTGCTAATGGCTCACACCTGCATCTTTCCTCGAGCATCGCCTCTGGCTGATGGGTACCACCTGGCTGAAAGACGCCTGGGAGGTTATCCTGTCCCCAGAGGGCAACCTTCACCAAGGATCACATGATATGGGGTGAAACCATTCAGCCCCTTTGTCTGTGAGTGGGACAAGTTTGGTCCTGCCCTGGATGGTTCAGAGCTCTCTGTGAGATCAGCCTGAGGATAGAGTTCTGAAACCCCGAACTGCCCAGATTTTCCCCCTGCCCTCACTTTTACAGGTTTCTCCTGCGAGCCCTCCCTCAGTGAATGTCTTGCCCAAGTATCCCCCCATATCCCTCTTTCAGGCTCTGCTTCTAGAGCACCTGCCCTACGAGGCCCCCCGTAGAAATGACTTTGTCCATGACCGCTTTACATAGACTCTTTGCCTTCATTGCACTATATAAAAATAGCAATTTTATGTTTGGATTTATTCATTTTGTTTCCTTATGAGCCGTGAGCTCTGTGAGTGCATGGCGACCATGCCTCTGTCATCCACCTCCATATCCCGAGTGGGGGTACCTGGCCTCCTACCAAGGGGGGAGGTAATAAGTTATTGATTGGATGAACAAAGGTGTGACTTTGGGGTCTTTCCCTCAAGATGAGCCCAACTGGCAGTGGATGGATTGCTTACATTGTATCTTAGACCATGACTTGCAAGTTCTGTGTTTGTAAGTGGAAGCACTTAGAAAACCAGTTGTCTTTAACTTAGATGCTTGCCTCATGTGAAGAATGAAGAGGAGGAGGATGAAAAGGGGGGAAAATATACAGTCAAGTGATGGCGGCTGTTTCTTGACCAGGGAGTATTGAGAAAACTGACATTCAGGGGCATGAGGTCATTTGTTCAGAACACACAGCAAGTATAAGTCTGAAATATAAACTGAATCCATGGCTTTTGGACTCCTAACACCTGTTATTTCAAGCTACTGGTTAAATGATTGTGGACTACGTCTAAGTAAAAGGTTTAGTAAACTTGTTTGAGTTAATTAGTGTAAAAACTAGGTAGAAGCCTTAGAATCCTGTTGGTCGTAGGACGTCTGGGTGGCTCAGTCATTAGGCGTCTACCTTTGTAATGCCCCCAATTTCGAATCCGAGAGACCACCGAGGAGCCGATACCGATGCAAACGCAAGAGCGTTTATTTGCAAGCTCGAGCTTGGGCCCAAGTATATCCGACACAGCGGGGTCAGGACTTGGACCCCTAGGTCAAGGGACGTAACAGTTTTATAGGGGCCAGTGGTCACACAGAAAGTTGCATAGTCATGTCGGTCCACATGCAGGTGGCCAAGGAGATTGTAACACACGTGGAAAGTTGCATAGTCATGTCGGTCCACACACAGGTGGCCAATTGAATCACAATTTACCTTATAGTAACCGTTTGAACTAGCCTATTACTCTGGTCTAATTTGGCGCGCAGGTTTGGCAGGTAAGGTAACTGTTTGAACTAGCCTATTATTCCAGTCACAAGTTTGGCGGGCAAAAGGCGGGGTTTGCATTCTGTGACAGTTAGGGGTTCCGCATTCTTATAGGCTAACTCAAACTAGTTCAAGGACCGGCTAGGCAATGTTCTGATATTCTGTGACCTTTCTCAGGAGCCGGTTGTATAGGGGTTATATACAATATGACAGGTATATCACAAAATGAAGTTAGCCCCTCTTTTTTTTTTTTTTTTTTTCCTGCTCTCTCACCTTCAGCTCCGGTCAGGATCCCAGAGTCCTGGGATCGAGCCCGCATCAGGCTCCTTGATTGGCAGGAAGCTTGCTTCTCCCTCTCCTACTCCACCTTCTTGTGTTTCCTCTCTCACTGTGTTTCTCTCTCTTTCTGTCAAAATCTTTGAAAACAGAGTCCTGTTGGTCTTGTGAACTATCCTTTGATCTTTTGTCTTACTGGAAATGTAGAATGTGTTGAGCATTGATTTCACCATGACTAAAAGGGAAATGGAGATTCTGTTTCATTTCTGGTTGTTATTGAGTGCCCATTGAGTCAGGGCTGATGAGCTTGACAAGTCTGTTCTGTGTGTGGGATGGTCATCAGTGGCCTTGTATTAATCTCCTTTCATGATTTATTTTTGTTAAAGCACATTCACATACACTCCTGGAGTTTCTTCTTGCAACATACCTGTGTATCAGTGAGCTGGCAAGACAGGAATAAATATCTCCATCTTATAGATGGGGGAAGCCAGAGGTCTAAGTGCTTGCTGAAACTTAAAACAAGTGAGGAAGAAATCTGACAAACTAAAACTGTAACTTAAAATGCAGGGATCTTAGACTCCTATGTGGACCGGGTAGAGGGTGGGAGGTTTGCTCGTGGGTCGGGTCCTTCCTCCAGCAGCTCCTGAGTTGGTCAGGTTGGGGGGCCCAGGAGCTGTGGGTTGGATGAGAGCTGTGGTTCTCCCCCTGTGCCCCTCAGAAAGGAGTGCTGTGCTAACAAGGTGCTCTGCCCCTGAAGTCAATGTCTTCCCTGATCCTGATAATCTATCTCATAGAATGTTTTTTCTCCAGTTTTTCCAGAAACTGCCCTCTGAAACCTGTCAAAATGCATGAACCAACAGCAAGAAAAGATGATGAGTTGGGTTTTTTTTTTTTTTAAGATTTTAAATACAAATAGGAATACAAGTAGAGGGAGTGAGAAAGGGAGAAGCAGGCCTCCCGCCGAGCAGGGAGCCCAATGCGGGGCTTGATCCCAGGACCCTGGGACCATGACCTGAGCCGAAGGCAGACGCCCAGTGACTGAGCCACCCAGGCGCCCCAAAGATAGTTTAATAGTAAAATAAACAAATCTCCCATTGATTTGTATCAAACCATTAGATCTCCAGCTGGCACAGTTGTTTCTAGTTCACCTGATGGAATGAGATGTACCTGTGTTTCAAGGACTAGAACTCGATCCTCTCCATTTCTCTCAAATTTGCCCTAACCCTGGAATTTATGATGATTTTTCATCTTCAGGATGAAATCCAATATTCGTCATGGGGCCACATGGCTTCATTCTCACATTCCACTGCACATGGCCCACCTCTGGCCTTTATTTGCTCAAGCCATCCTTGCTGCCCCAGAGTCCTTCCCCTCCGAGCTCTGTGCTTCCCCCCAAGGGTTTAGGGGTCAGGCTGGGCTACGGATCCCCTGTGGGCTCCAAATACTCTGTGCCATTACTATATTATGTTGGCCTAAAATTTTCATTCATTTTATTTAATTGGTAATCCATACATGGTCCAAAATTGAAAAGAAAGTAAATCCTATGCCTCTTCACCCTGTCCTCTGGCCATACATCTCCCTTCCAGAGACAACCTATATCTCTACTTGCTCCTTCCTCCTTTGAGAATTTGACCAGTATACAAAAGTAAACATACATACTGGGGTTTTGTTCCTTTGATACAAATGGTGGGATATCACATACAACTTTCAGCTCCTGTGTTAATTTTTTTTGTTTAGGCTTAATTTAATCTCTACACCCACTATGGTGCTTGAACTTAAAACCCTGAGATCAAGAGTCCTATGTTCTTCCAGCTGAGTCAGCCAGGTGCCCCTTCAGCTCCTGTGTTGCTTAAATGATAGAACTGCATGACCTTTCTATGGTTCTGCATAAAGATCTTCACTTTAGGGGCACCTGGGTGGCTCAGTGGGTTGAAGCCTCTGCCTACGGCTCAGGTCATGATCTCAGGGTCCTGGGATTGAACCCTGCATCGGGCTCTCTGCTGAGCGGGGAGCCTGCTTTCCCCTCTCTCTGTCTGCCTCTCTGCCTACTCGTAATCTCTCTCTCTGTCAAATAAATAAAAATCTTAAAAAAAAAATCTTTATACAGTTAGAGGATTGCACCGAATTGATGTCCCATTTACATAACCAACCCCCAATGGGTGGAAATTAATTTCTAAATCTCTTGCTGTTACAAACACTACAGTAGACAATGGCAAATAGGCATCCATTGGTACACGTCTATGCAACATGACCTTGTCTCCTTACCGTTCTGTCCTGGCTTAGGCTACAGGTTCCTCTGGGACAGGGAATGACACATAGAGCATGTCTGAATTGACCTGCTTTTAGCAGGATCTAGCACGTGGTAGGCATGCAGATCACGTTGATGGCACTGAAGATACTGTAAGCTGGTCTCCGTGAACTTTGTCACCTGCTCTGGTCTGAGAGCCACTAGGCATGTAGGCCATTAAGGATCTGTCGGGTTAGTCTATTCGCTCTCTCCCGCATCCCTGCCTTTGGCTTTGTGGGGGAGGGCCGGTCATCCAGGGGGAGGCACTGCCGAGAGAGGGAGAGTGCGAGAATAAGACGGAAGTCCCTTTCCCGCTCATTCCCTGCCTGCACAGCTACGTTCCAACAGTCATTCTGTCTTCCTCTGGGACGACAGCTCCCTCCATGGTTCCAGCTTTCCTTGTGCTCACAGCTACTCTGTCCCCTCAAAGCCAGGGGAGTAAGAGCTCCACTGTGAGGCCTGGGGGCTTTCTCATCCCTTTTTGGATCCCTTAACCCTGCCCACATCCCTCCCTATAAATCATCTTGCATTAAATGATCTGCAGTACATCTCGGGCATAGAATGCTGTCTTTCTGCTGGTAACCTCACCTGGGTCTCTTCTGACCCTGAGACTCAACCATTCTAAGCCTTGATGGAAAATCTTCCAACTGCTTTGAAATAGGACAAAATAAAATGTACGGGGTACACAGGTGGTCACACCATCACCGATCCCTCGTAGCTCAGTAATAATAAAAAGGCACGTGTGCGCACCCGCGCGCACACACACACTTCCTCGGCCAGCATCAGCACATGTGATTCAGCCCGGAATGTTTAAGAAAAATATGCACAGGGTTTAAAGAGTGTCTCAGTGGCTCCTGCCCAAAGGTTCTCTTCACTTACTGAAACGGCACTAGGAACTGAAAAAAGAGAGCGAGCAAATAAGACCAGCAAGGTTTTGTGTGAATGAAGCAGTATTCAGCTTTATACATTCCTTATAATGTATATAAATAGTATTTTCAACACGTTCATTTCTTGAATAGCTGTTCATTAGTGGGCTGTGAATTGCATTTTTTTTTTTTTTTTAAAGATCTGTGGATTGCCCTCCAACCAATTAGGTTGAAAATTGGTTTTTTTCCCATGATTAATCACTGAGAAATAGCCTGAAGAGTCTGCAAGGCATGGAGATGGATTCTTTGTACTTGGGGTTGTATGGATATGTTTTCAAGTAAAACATAATGGCTGCAGATTGCATTGTTGCTCTCTCGTTAGCGGAGCTCCAGCCTTTGAAACTGGTGATTAGGATTTTTTTTCCTTCAGGGAAGATCAGGCTGCAGAGTATTCACACGCAGATTTTGCTCGTCCTGACAGCTACCAAGCATTTTAAGAGACCCACAAAAAGTAGGCTTGTCATTTTGTCTCAAGTCCGCCTGCTTCTAAGAGCTGGAACTTTCTCAGGCATAAAAAAGTAGCTTGAATGATTCATGAAATCCTTTTCCCACCCTAAAAATACAGGGATGAGGGAAGGACCAAATGATTCATTTAGTTGCAGCAAATAAAGGAAAAATCCTTTGGGGAAAATAGTCTGTGTGCACGCATAGGCACATACACATGTATATACACATCCATCCATACATGGACAGGAAATGCAGATGTGTTCTCAACTCTATGTAGAGACTTTCCCTTAGAGTCAGTATTCTTATTTTAGACCCTTGACTTTTATTTCACATCAAATCTTACATGTATATTCCTAGTGTTTCCATTCAGAATAGCATTGACCTTGCAATGATAGGACACCCCTCATTTTAATCTGATGGGGACACTGAATTCATGCATTATACTTAGGTATTCCTTTCTGGTTGACTAGAGATTGGACATTTCCTTGGAACAATAGGCCAATATTGTTTTAAACCTCATATAGTCCTGTGGTCATCTTTGACGTTGGTGTTCTGGGTCCCCTAACATTTGAGAACATTGAGCTTTATCCGGCAATGTGACCAACTTGGTGCCAATGGTGAAGGTAATGTGGTTGTGTTTCTATGGAGAACTAGGCCCGGTTACTATCACTGTAAAACTGATATTTTTATATATACAAGTAGCAGTTACTCAGTATGTTTGGAAGTTGACCGTTAACCACAAAATGCTAGTCCTTACAATAAGGGGGTGAGCGGCTAATACAATCACAGCTAGCTTACAAATGAGGCTCTGAGAAGATCCCAGAGCTCCTAAGAAAGCAAGGTGGGATGCCAAGAAGAATCCAGAGCTCTGAAAAAAAATTCTGTTTTATGGACCCCCCCCCACCCCATCCTAGTCCTCACTTTCATGGTGTGTCTGTTTAATGAATTTCCCCCAAACAACCTCAGCCTGGAAATGTATGGTACTGAAGGCATCATTTTATTTAAAATAATGACGAACTTCTTTTGGGAGATTGTCCATGAGCTATCTTTCCTGTTTTGCTTTAGAAGATCAATATAGAAATGAGTCAGTCTTCTTCCAGATCTTGTCCACAGATCTGTGCTCAGTATAATAGATAGAATGCATTCAGGACTAAAGGAATGGACCAAGGTTGGTTATGCCATCATTCTGGCTATGAGAAAATGTTCAGCTCCGGAATAAAGAACTAATACATGTTACCCATGGTGATACTTTGTATTTAATATCACTCCGGTTCCATAAGTCACAAGATGATGTGTTTTCCAAGCATTTCAAAATCAGTTTCTTAAAATGTAACATGTTAAAAAGGTCCTCTGAGTTTTAGGAATACGAGCACCCGTTTTTTTTTTTTTCTTTTTTTTTTTTTTTTTCCCTTGGTGTGTTATGCTGGGTAAGAACTCCAGCTCCAGGCAGGCTGACTGGTTTGAAACCTGCTTCGGTTTACCTCACAAGCTTCTTTCCCTGGGCAGTTGGGAGAATTAATTAGGCTAATACATATGAAAGCTACTTAGTGTAGAGGCTGGCACATAAGTGCTCAGTCACGTCTATTTTTTTTTCCTCGAAACATTGTTTTCTGATAAACACATGCGAAGTTCTCTTTAAGCTACAAGAACGAAAACCTACAAACTTCAGCAATGTTTATCTCTTCATGCTGGGATGGATGATTCTATCTGCTGCTTTATGCTTCCCTGTGTGTTAAGTTTCTAAAGTGAACACGGATTATTTTTATGATAGAATGTTCTTCTTTGTGACTTAGCTAATTGCCAGTAGGCGGACAGAGAAGTTAGAAACAGTGCTTGAAACTTCCCCGGAAGCCTCCTCAGGGAGAGGGTGACCAGGCCCGATGACTTGGTGGGTCTGAGTTGGGTCTACCTCCTGGGCAGTGTTGATGAAACACTACCAGCTCTGCCCCCTTAGGACTTTTCAGCTCCTAAATAGCCAACAACCAACAGCTGTGTTTTTTTTGAAAGCCTCTGTGCTATTACAACAACACAAATCTACCGTCTCAACTGAAGTGGGCTTCAGTGAACCGTTGATGCCAAGAATAGTCAGACTTCCCAGCTCTTTGTTATGTGAACATGAGAGATCCACTGAGGGCTCCATACAAGTGTCGACTTGCCCGCCTACTAATACTTGCAGGCCTCATTACCATTCACAAGGTCAAAAGGTCAAAGGCTAACTAGACCTTCCATGGTTAAAGGCTTCGGTATAGTTTCGCTATCCTGGCGGAGGTACAGTATGAGCCGACGGGAGGAATGAACCGCATTCAGGAGTTAGGCCTTGAGCTGGGCTGGGACACGGACTGGGAGAACATGTCCTGGGTGAAAGGATCTAGAAGGCAGGACCCACGATCCCAGCCACGTGAGGGGAGGTCTAGGCCCACTTGGGAATGTCCCAAATGGTGAGGGGGAGGCCTGGTGATCCAGAACAGGTGACACTTGGAAATTTGGGCAGTGAGATTTGGGAGGCTTGTTTGGGAGGCGGTAGGACCACAGTATGGGGCTGGCCTTGTGGCCTCGTCCTTGGTCCTCCCTGCGGAAGAAGGACTCTGGGGTCTGAGGTCTGACAGTAGGGTTTCCAGAGACAGACCGAGTACTGGCTGGAGCACCAAGGTTCAGGCCCATAGGAAGAGAGCAGAGGTCCACAGAGAGAGAGAGAGAGAGAGAGAGAGAGAGAGAGTTTGGGAGGGTTAAGGGCAGGAAAACCAGTACCTGGAAAGCATTGACCGTGAGGTCCGCATTGGCCTAAACACCAGCCCAGATGTGAGCCATTTGCTGGGAAGGGGAGGCTGGAGAGGGTGTGAGGCAGCATCAGGCTTGAGTCAGGGGAGGGATTAAATAGTGGGGGGTGGCTAGTACCTGATAATAAAAACAGCAGCTGTGTGCTGAGCACCTACTATGTGTCAGACATTGTACTGGGACTTTGCATACATCATTGTTCACCTCAAAACACTTCTGTAAGGTAGGTGTAATTCTAATACATCCATGAGGAAGCTGGGGCTCAGAGGACGCTTGATAGGCCAAGGTCGGAGTTAAGAGGCAAGTTGAGGTCTAAGTCCAAACCGAAAGTCTTTGTACACCACGAACACATTTACTCCTTCCTGTATATGAATGAGCCCTGTTGGCTCCAATTTCTTTGTTCTTAGGGGCAACATCCTATCAGTAATGTTTAAACAGGAATAAAAATATCTAGAGAGCAAGAGGGAGAATGGGAGTGGGGGGAGGAGCAGAGGGAGAGAATTCTTTTTTCTTATTTAAGATTTTATTTAACAGACAGAGGAGAAGCAAGGGGAGTAGGAGAGGGGAGAAGCAGGCTTTCCACCGAGCAGGGAGCCTGATGCAGGGGCTTGATCCCAGGACCCTGGGATCATGACCTGAGCCACTCAGGTGCCCTGAGGGAGAGAATCCTTAAGCAGACTGCCTGCTGAGTGCAGAGCCCAGCTTGGGGTTCAGACCCATGAGCCCACGACCGGAGCTGGAAACCAAAAATGGGCCACTTAACTGACCGACCCACCTAGGTGCCCCCAAATGGTAATTTTTTTATTTGTGGAAAAATACACTCAAACATCAGGCTGGTAATAACAAATAACAATAGCATATTTACATACTGAAATAGCAGGAAATGGTCATTAAGATAACAGGAGGGGTGCTTGGGTCCCTCAGTTGGTTAAGCATCTGCCTTTGGTTCAGGTCATGATCCCAGCGTCCTGGGATGGAGCCTGGTGCCAGGCTGCCCCCTCACTGGGGAGTCTGCTTCTCCCTCTGCCCCCCCATCATCCCGCCACCCTCCACTGCCAGTGTGCCCGCACACGCTCACTTTCAAATAAAATCCTTAAAAACAAAACAAAAACCAGACAGGACCTGGCGGTAGCTTCAACATTCTTGCTGACCCTTTCACTAGTTTGATGGAAACCCTGCAAATTAATATCAGGTGGCACCTGATGAATCCTTACTCAAAATTAGTGTAGATTAAAGAAAAAAGAATGATAATAGGACAGAAAAACAAAGATTGAGGGCCTCAGGAATACTGGTGTTGCTAACACTCGGATTGCTTTGGGCTGCCAGAGATGTTTTGGGCCCAGAGACCTACTATATCCTAAATGTGAAACGTCGGTTTGCCTTGAGGCTTTTCTCCTATACCTTTCAGTAAAAACCTGTCACCTTAGTCATGTTTTTGCCGCATAATAGAATGTTTACCAGAGACCAAATCAAAACCTAAAATGGCTGGGGTGATGGTCCTAATGTTCTACAGTAAGATTTCTTAGATACAAACTTAGGGATGCCTGGGTGGCTCAGTCGGTTGGGCAGCTGCCTTCAGCTCAGGTTGTGATCCCAGGGTCTTGGGATCGAGTCCCATATTGGGCCCCTTGCTCGGTGGGGAGCCTGCTTCTCCTTCTGTCTCTGCCTGCTTGTTCTCTCTCTCTTTCTGACAAATAAAAATTTCATAGATACCAACTTACAAGCGCTCTTTACTTTCAAAGAACTAACTGTATAAACATGAGATTAGTGGAGGATTGGACTACATAGCAATGTACAGCAATCTACAAAGATTGTACAACGGGACAAACTTGTACAGTAAACTGTAAGTTTACAGTAATAGTATAATAATAGTATGACCAGAAAATAATTCCATCTTAGATGACTTTTATAAAACCATAGTGTACTATCCAGGAGAACAGCTCTTCCCACTCCGTTCTGTACATCCAGCTCTGGCTGGAATACGGCGTTCAGCCCTGGGTATGAGAAACTTTGGAGGTGTCCCCAAGGTGAATCGGTCAGAAGTCTCAGCTAAAATTCAGGTTGGCCACAGGTGTGTCTGGGTGGTTGATGGACAGGTGAACCTCCCGGGAGAGAATGGAAGCAAAAGGAAGAGTCCAGCAGCTACCCCTGGCTCACTTATGAAGGCTTGAGTTTTGAAGGATGAGCAGTCTGGGCATAGGCCTCTTGTTGTTTTTCCAAGGGTTTCTGGTGCTGTTTTTGCTTTTTAAATTTTTAAGATTTTACTTATTTATTTGACAAAGACAGGGATCACAGGTAGGCAGAGAGACAGGCAGAGGGAGGGGGGGAAGCAGGCTCCCCGCTGAGCAGAGAGCTCGATGTGGGGTTCAATCCCAGGACCCTGAGATCATGACCTGAGCTGAAGGCAGAGGCCCTAACCCACTGAGCCACCCAGGCGCCCCTGTTCTTGCTTTTTAATGTAAGTTGTTCTTTTTTACTCAAGTGATGAGGATTCCAGAGATTATATTTGATTTTATACACTGTAGTACCCTCTAGGTCTCTCCATGGTGCCATAAGGACCCCAGGTTCATGACCTGAGAAGAAGGCAAGCGCTTAGCTGACTGAGCCACCAAGGTGTCCCAGAAGCAATGTCTTTTTTTTTTTTTTTAAGATTTTATTTATTTGACAGAAATATAGCGAGAGAGGGAACACAAGCAGAGGGAATGGTAGGGGGAGAAGCAGGCTTCCTGCCCAGCAGGGAGCCCGATGCGGGGCTCGATCCCAGGACCCTGGGATCATGACCCCAGCCGAAGGCAGACCGAGCCACCCAGGTGCCCCCCAGTAGCAATGTCTTGATAGTGTTGTCAAAAAGATGCAGGTATCTACACTAGAAAACAAGGGGATGTTTGCACTCCGAGTTTTAGCAGAGCTGGAGTGCTCTATGTATAACTAATAGCCTCTTTAAGTCACACAAAAGTGTTCACAAGCAATAATTAGAATTACTGCCCCCAAATTGGCTGATGGCTTCTGTCTTTGCAGAGAGACTTAGTATATGAGTGCAGAGAGCATCCTTTTTCTTCCCCTCCTTTTTAGTGGTTTTTCTTTCTCTGTAACTCAATGTGCTGGTGCCTCTGTCCATCTCTCTCTCTCTCTCTCCAAAAGGCTATTTTTTTATTATTTTTAAAGATTTGTATTTGTCAGAGCGATAGAGACAGAGGCACAAGTAGGGGGAGCGGCAGGCAGAGGGAGAAGCAGGCTCCCCACCAAGCAAGGAGCCTGATGTGGGACTCGATCCCAGGACCCTGGGATCGTGACCTGAGCCAAAGGAAGTTGCCCAACCAACTGAGCCACCCAGGCATCCCTCTAAGGGTTTTTTTAAACTGAATAACTGACAAACAGTATTGTGCTAGTTTCAGGAGTACAACAGTGATATGATATTTAAACAGGTTACCAGACCATCACCACAGGAAGTCTGGTTACCATCTGTTGCCATGTAAAGTGTTCTAACACCATTGACTCTCTCCCCCATGCTATACCTTACATCCCCGTAAGTTTTGTTCGTCCCTCGAATTTATCTCCTGATTCAGGCAATCCCTTCCCCTAGAATTCATACTTGATCCCTATGGAGAGGGCATGGAAGTGAAACTGTTAAACAGCAATCTTACCAAAATGTTTCCAGATTTGGGGTCGAAGTAACGTGTTCTTTGTGCTGGTGGAAGATCGCCCACCATCTGGGGATAGGGGCAGTCTTCTTGGTTTGCCACAAAATGACGACGTTTCCTGAGCCTTGGTGCACCAGTATGGGGACCCAGAAGTGACAGAGGTGTTTGGCACCAGCAGCAAACTTGTGGGCAGAGATGGTGCCAGCGAAGGGTAGCCGACCAGAATGTGAGCACAGGTGAGGTGCCCTTTGGGGACTCAGAGAAATGATCAAAAGCCTTCCCAAGGGAGCTAGAGCTGTGATCTGTGTGACCTATGTGAAAATACAAAAAAGTCTGGAAACTCAAGTGAGTAATAGTTGAGGGGCGCCTGTGGGGCTCAGTCGGCTAAGCATCAGCCTTTGGCTCAGGTCATGATCCCAGAGTCCCAGGATCGAGCCCCAAGTCAGGCTCCCTACTCAGCAAGGAGTCTGCTTCTCCCTCTCTCTCTGCCCCTACCCCATGTGCTCTCCCTCTTGTTCTCTCAAATAAAACTTTAAAAAATGAGTTCTAGTTGAAAGAAATTTAGCTTAGGAAAGAAGGCATGGGGGACTAATCGGTCTTTCATTCAATCTTTGGGAGCAACTGGGAAATGGAAAGAAGAGGATATTGGTAAGGTGCCCACACTTGATGCATCTCTTCAAAACTATGCCCAGTGCTTCCACATTTGATTTCCACAGTGGTCATGGCTTCATGGCTTCCATTTTCGCAAATGTGAAAACCAAGGCTTAGAAGGTTTTAAAATGCATCTGAAGGGCGCCTGGGTGGCTCAGTCATTAAGTATCTGCCTTCAGCTCAGGTCATGGATCTAGGGTCCTGGGATCGAGCCCCGCATCCGGCTCCCTGCTCGGTGGGGACTCTGCTCCCTCCTCTCCCACTCCCCCTGTTCGTGTTC
>JAQQSY010001049.1:0-14664 GCA_028646535.1 Procyon lotor | reverse complement strand
ACCCCTAGTCCTCCACCTGTGCAGCGGGACAGTAGTTCCTGCCTCCCAGGGTTACTCTGAAGATCATACTTGTTTGCATATTCCTCTGTTCTCACTGGAGTCCAGCAGTAAAGGGAGTAAGGCAGTGCTTCCAGAATTTGCAGAGCGCGGCTGCTTGTCTTGAGAACACCCCACCCTCCTGCCGGTGTCCCTGGAGCGATTCAGTTTTCCACTTAATGTTGATTAAAGTTGTCCTCAGACTCTTTTTGAAGCACATAAAGATTGTCCCTGACGGATGGTGTGTCCCCCGCAGCCCTCCTGTGGGCCGCACGCTGGTAGGACGGCCTCGACTGTTTTATTTTAAAATAGCAGCTGGCCCCACACAGAGGGGCGGATTCGCAGGCCGTCGAGGCCACGTTTGTTGCCAAGGCTGGAAGGAGGGACGTGCGAGTTGTGCCCGTGTGTGCTCACACGGGATCCGGTGCCCCTACCCTGGGAATGAGTGGGCACGCTCGTGAGCCCGGGCCGGGCCCCACTGTGGGTCTGCATTTCCTTCTGGAAACACCACCCCATCAGAGGGCAACCTTCACGTGTCCTCTGAGCCTCCCACGCGGGGCGTCTGTGCAGCACTGGGAGGCACCCCATCACGGCCGGTCGGATCCTGCGGGCGGGGCAGAGGCCACTCACCGAGGAACCAGAAGCCCACGCCAGCGCCCCCCGGGGCTGGGCAGCCCCCTGCCCGGAGCAGAACTCCAGCAGCCTTGAATCTTCCAGCCTTTATTGGGACTGAAATCATCCCAACTGATTGAAATCCAGGGGCTTTTTACCTCATTAGCATATTGGCTGACTGCATATATGTTTTTTGCCACGTCTGGTGAAGACTCCCCTTTTGTCTTCCCAGGATGGTTGTCCACAGCACCCCTGCCAGATGCTCCTCAGTGGCGGCCCCACAGAGCCTGGGGAGCAGTGTGAAGACCCCCTTGAGTACGAAGCTCGCGTCAGCCCTGCCCACACCTGCCAGCCGTCGGCTCTCCGGCCGTCCACTGATGACCCCGAAAACCATGCCCCGAGCTCTGGCTTCGCCTCTGGGTGTGTCCGCCCGGCGGCTTTCTTCCGAGCCCCGGAAGAAGTCTTCAGCGAGGTGAGAGGTACAGGGCGCAGTAACCGCGTCTCAGACTCCCCCGACCTCGGGTGAATCGTGTGCTGGAAAGGCTGCCTGGTCGGGGGCTGAGTCACTTGTCAGGAACCAGCCGGGCCGAGGCTCATCTCGTCTGCTAGCGAGGCCACAGGAGCCGTCGGCGGCCCCCGGGAGTGAGGTTGTTCTGCCGCCGCTGTCCCCACTGAGCGTCCTGTCCCGGCCGGGCTGCCGGGCTGGGCAAGGAGGGAGAGCATCTGCCCCGATCCCGCGTCTCCGGGGGCACGGCCCCTCCCCGGGAGGAGCCCCGTGGACAGCGGGCTCTGTCACGTGCGCCCACATCCAGAGCTCTGGGGGCTGGGTCCCCGGGAGAGTCCCGCGGCCTGGCTGCGAGGGTCTTGCTCTGGCCTGACCGCACTCAGGCTTCCTGAGAAACAGACTCTGAATTCGCTAGAGCGTCTGTCCTACCTGCGTCTCCCCCACCCCCGTCACTTTGCTCCCGCCCTGCTGCCCCCTTCCCCGCCCGGCAGATAGGCCGCCCTCTGCCTGGAATGCGCTGCCCCCCCACTGAAGTCCACACTCAAGGGCCAACCTCAGGGGCCTTTCCAGAAAGCCCCACTCCTCACCCGGTCGCTCTTTTCCACTTTCCTGCTTGATTTTCTCCGGAGCATCTCTCTCCTTGCTGCCGAATGGGGAGTACGTCTCTGTCCACTTACCAGATGCCCCAGGAGAGGGAGCAAAACAGGCCCGTGCTGACAAAGGGTTAGAACCGAAAGGACCTCAGAGGCCATTCAGCCCTTTTATTTTTATCCACGAGGAGGCTTAAGGCTGGAAGGGGCACCGTGCACGGTCAGAGCTGCCGCGGATGGTGCTGCGCCACGGGACACGCCTCCCCCAGAGCAACACGTCCCGAAACCCCCTGCCAAGATCTCCCGTTTCTCCGGCAGAGCTGCACCGACGCGGGAGAGCAGCCGCGAGGCCGCCTCTGGGCGCGAGGACTCGTCGCCTGACGGGCCTTTGTCCCCTCCGTCGGCTGCGCCACAGCCACTGCACTTTGCTCCCGAACAGTGTGACGTGACCTTTGCAAAGAGTTTCTGCACGGAAGTAGCACCAGATGCAGCCCGGCCCCCTGGAGACGCGCCCGCTAGTGAGGTACCTGCGTCCCCCCGGGGGACCCGGCTGACTCAGCACGGCGGTCTCCGCAGTCACTCTCGAGGACTTAGTCAGTTGTCCCCACGGCCTCCGGTGCCAGCCATGCCAGAGAGGGGGAGTGCGACCTCCAGCCTCTGGGGGGACGGAAGCCACACCCTCCCCCTGTGCTGGACCCGAGACCCGAGACCGGAGAGGGCCAGGCCCCGGGCGGAAGCAGGAAGCAGGGCAGCCGCGGGAGGGCCGGTGGGAGCTCCAGGGTGGGCTGTGGGCTAGGGGCGGTGGGTGGGGCGCCAAGGGGGTCCGCCAGAGAGGGGAGAACTCAGCGGGTGCACACACAGCCCGCCCTCCCCTAAAGGCCCCTCCTTCCTGAGTCTCCTGTGTTTTCTCAACATGGTTGACAGAAAGTTGCTAGAAGTGCCTTTAAGTCTTGTGTTGTCCTCTAGGCTCTTCTTGTGGACCTCAGACTGGACCAGCTGGCCGTCACCCTGAAAGCTGAAAGCACAGCCCTCTCCGACGTCCCTCTCATTGACTTTTGCAACAGTCCCGAAGCGTGCGCGGCTCTGGGATCTGAGAGCAGACCTCTGATCGACCTGCTGGTAAACACTCCAGACCTGAACAGAAACACTGCGTGCAAGCCCCCCCAGGAGCTGGCACAGGTAAGGAGCAGCACGGGGCTCCGTGGCGGCCTCGCCTCATCCCAGGCTGCCTCACGATGACCCTCGAGAGTGGCCCGTGAGGGTCCTAAAGTGACGTGGCTCAGGGCACACTCCACTGGTGGCACCAGGTCCTGCTACGGGATCCTGCCTGGGAAGCCCTGGCTCTCAGAGGGCGGGGCTTACGTCGCCGCCCCTGCAGGGTCCCCCTGTGCCTCCTGTGTGCTGAGGGAACGCCGAGGCCTCCCGTGTGGCGCGTCCTCCTTCCGCCCCTCTGTCTGTGTGCCTGAGCCAGGCTGCGAGGGTGGCCGGTGGCCCCGAGTGGCCCCCTCGGTGGCTCGAGGGCAGCTGGCCTTTCGGGGAGCCGAGAGGCTGCGAGGGGCACCGAGGCCGCGCCGCTCACCTCCTGTCGCTTCTCTCGCAGCTGATAGACTTGGCCTCTCCTCTGATCCAGCTGAGCCCCGAGGCTGACAAGGAAAATGTGGATTCTCCGCTTCTCAAGTTCTGAGGAGAGCACAGTCCTTTCCGTTTCACTGTTCCTAAAAGAACCGTCAGTCCTAAGGTGATTTTCAACCCTTAGAAATAAATCTTAGGAGAAGTGATACTTGCGGAGGAACCGACCTTCGGTAAGGGGCCCGTGCCTGGAGCGGCTGCTGCAGGACCGGGGGTGTTTGGGGCTCCTGAGGTCACCGCTGCGGGGCGGCTCCCCCACGCGCAGCCCCCGGGCTGGGCGCAGGGTTGCAGTCACTCCAGAAGAAGAATTCTGTTTTGGATCTTTTGTATGTAAGATAGCAAGTGACTATTTTTAAAATTAAGTTTGTATGAAAGTTAAATATTCTAGATTTAAGTTAAATTGTAAAATAAATGAAAATTATTAAAACAGCTTGGTTTTTAAGGTTATCTTGACTTTCAAACATGCGTAACTATTTTTATTACTATCAGATTTAGGTTATCCAAACTTTATTATTTTTTTAAAGATTTTATTTATTTACCATAGTGGGAGATCACAAGCAGGGGGAGATGCAGGCGGAGGGAGAAGCAGGCTCCCCGCTGAGCAGGGAGCCCGATGTGGGACTCGATCCCAGGACCCCGAGATCACGATCCGAGCCGAAAGCAGATGCTTAACCAACTGAGCCCCCCAGGTGCCCCTAGGTTATCCAAACTTTAGTTGTTTCTCCAAGTGATTCTCAAAATTGAATATGAAGAAAATAGAGTTTAAATGCAGACCCAGGGCCCCACCACCCAGGTCCGGGGCAGGCCTAGTAATCTGCGCTCCCGGCCCACACTCAGGCCACACTTGGAGAAGAGGCTGCTCCGGGGAGTGAGGGGTCAGGCAGGGGGAGAGGTGTGGGAGCTGAGGCCCGCCTGGGCGCGGGGGTGATGGGGACCCCTCCTCATGCTCAAAGCGGGAGCCCTTCTGGCGGAGGGAACTGAGGGCCACCAGAAGGTTTATTCCCTGCCTGAAGCCATTCTAATTTAATCTGTTCTAAAAACTAGCTTGGGAGCTGCTGATCTGTAGAGATCCCTCATTTTTGGAGAAAATTTCTCGGTCCTAGCTCAGGGGCCTCACAGCAGACCGTAGTCACGGGGCTTGCTTTTTGGGCTCCTGCCGGGTGTTTCCTGCCCGAGACCAGGAAGCCTTGGTCCACAGAGCACGCACGGAGGAGGGCAAGCTGGGGGCCGTGCTTTGACCTTTCTCTGGCTTATGCTTCAAATGGAGCGGTGACTCCTGCGCAGTCCAGGAAGGGCACGCGTGTCTCCTGGGTAGCACCGCGCCTGCAGAGCTTTCCATTTAAAAGCAGGAATGCTTGCAAGTGCGAGTGCTTACCTGGAGTCGTCTGCGTCAGCTCAGACTCTGGAAGCAGGGTGCCCTGCTCTCGTACACTCCCTGGCCAGGGAGCAGAGAACCGACCGGAATCACAGCGGCCCACTCCTCCCTCGGCTCTGTTCCTGTGGGCAGCAAGAATGCTAGACTCCCATATTCGTGCAAGGTTTCCTCTGATGTCTGGTGTGGCCCCTCAGCTCACGGGGGAAAACCCACAGCCTGGAACTGAATTGATTCCTTCACATGTTATTTATGTTTTACTTATTTATTTTTAAGTAATCTTCACACTGAACGTGGGGGCTGGAACTCAGGGCCCCGAGACCAAGAATCGCAAGCTCTTCTTACTGAGCCAGCCGGGCGCCTGCATGTCGATGGAGACAACTATAGGCAGGCTGCATTGCTCCCAGGGATGCCAAAGGGAGCAAAGCTCATGCCTCCTCCCCCTACCTTCTGGGGGCTTTACAGTTTGGTGGGAGGGAGGGACATTAAACTCTTAGCTAATACCCGATCATTAAGTGGGGCTCTGGCCATCCCATCCAAACCCAGGGGATGCGCTGGGCCTTGGGCCTTGGCCTGCTCCCTGGCTCTTCTCGTCCAAGGCCCCTCCCCTCCCTGAGGCTGCCTGGGGAGCGGCCAGGCTCTTCTTGGGGCCCAGGGGCCCAAGTGCCCAATCCACAAGTGCCCCCAGGCAGGACAGAAGTAATAGGATTTTATTTTATTTATTTGTTTATTTATTTTATTTATTTATTTGACTGAGATCACAAGTAGGCAGAGAGAGAGGGGGAAGCAGACTCGCTGCTGAGCAGAGAGCCTGATGTGGGGCTCGATCCCAGGACCCAGGACCCCGAGATCAGAGGCTTTAACCCACTGAGTACCTAATCCTATTAAAAAGACAGATACTCTGGAGCTCCCTGCATGGGGGCCACGATCTCCGAGCAGTAGTGTGAGGGGCCTTGGCCACTAGAGGGCCACCCTCCCAGGTTTAAGAGGTCTGACTACATGCCATTTTTACCCTACTTCATTACCCTCCTGGTGCCCGTCTCTGAAATCTACACATATTACCTCACTGTTGGAAGATGGCACTTGGGATGTCGTCTTTCTGAAGGCTGAACCATCCAAAGTGGCTGAAATGCCAGATCTTTAACTGAAAAGTAGCAGAAAATGCTGCAAACGTATCATGTTTCAGCTGCCTTGTGGGTGGGTTTGCAGCAGACCTAATCCCAAGCCCCTTTTCTCAGGCAGGACAACTGGACTTCTGCCCTAACCTTGTACCAAAATGCCACAGCCAGGAAGCACGAGGTCCTCTAGACTGAGCCAAAACGTCCAGGGCCTCAGCTCAGCCACTCTGGACTCAACGTTCACCCCCAAATTTACTGTCTACTCATCTCTTCTGGGAAGTGTGAGATGAAATAGATACTCTCGTTGGATGTTTTGTTGGATGACAACCTTATTCTTCAGAAAAGGCTGTCATTCCTCTGTTTCCCCACGGGGCCCTGTGACTGTCTCCTCTGAAAGGGAGCTCACCCTGCGGCTGCTCTTGGCACCAGTGGGCACGACTCTAGCTCACAGGTCCTGCTTCTTTTCTCAGAAACGGAGGATTGGGGCCTTCCTCGTTTCTCTCCAGACCCTTAAGGTATGCCATCCTCAGGAAAATGGCTTGCCTTAATAACTACCCATGTTTAAACATTTGGCCCACTGCCAATCTACTAAGAAACTGAAGAAACTAGCACAATTTCAACCTGAGGCTTCGGTTGTGTGTGTGTGTACGCGTGCATGCATGTTATTGGCCTGATTTCCATCTACTCGCATCTGTTCCCTTGCACTTTCAAACCATGATTCAAATTCTACATGAAATCAGTTTAGTGGACAGCACCAGCGGTTTCTAAAATGAAAGAGAACCAAACGGAAAATAACAGCACGGGGCACATCGCAAAGATAAAAACTGTCTAGAGAGGCTTCTTTTTATGCTTTCTATGTGTAGATTGGTGTGTCCTCTGCGCCACCCTGTAAAATGTGACACTGGGTTTGAAGTGAAGAAAGTTCAGAGTCTCGGATTTAAAGGGTGTCTGATCCTGCTTATGCGGACCACAGCTTCAGGTGCCAACGGGAATCTCTGTCCTTTGGGCCCCGGGGCGCTCCCCATCCCTGCCGTGCCACCCCCTGCCTTGCACTCGGCACTGGCCACCCCTTCCCTCCCCCAGCCCCTCAGCCAGCCAGTCTCCCGACCTCCAGCCGGGTTTCCTATCTGGGCCTCCTCCTCTGCTTTGATCACCTCCTACGTTCCCAGTCTCTCTAGGCCCAGCGATTGTCTCCGCGGTCCGCTGTTCCCCTCCCGGGAAACGTGCCTGCCCTCGGTTATCCGCCCGGCTGCCCCACGCGTGCGCTCCCACAGCCACATCTCCGGTCGGAAGCTGAAGGCCCAAGGCACCTGACCCGCTGGAGCCAACCTGCAGGCCACTCCCTCCTCCGGGAACAGTCCGCAAGGCACAAACATCAAGTCCTCCACCCCCTTTCCCATCCCCCACGTCCGTGCCCGCAGGCCTTTGCGGGACAGAGTCGACCCGCAAATGCACCCCTTCCCCAAGTGGCTGTCGCGGGCTGCTAACCAGGCTCCCAGCTCGTCCTCTGCACAGCGCAGCCATGAAGACCTTTCGGAATTTAGATGTGATCATTTCGCTCCCCTGCTTAAAAGCCCCCCCTCCCAGAATCCAGCCCCTCGCCGCAGCCCCTCGAGGACCGCCTCGGCTCCCTCGCCAGCCGTCAGGCGGTCAGCAGGTGCGCTTCTGCGCAGACGCCGACCCCGCCCCGGAGCAGCGCAGGCAACCGCAGCCGCGCGCCCGAGCGTCGGGTGCGCGCGCAGGGGGCGTGGGCGGGGCCTCTGGAGCGGAAGCCCGGGCTGGGGCGGAGCGCCGCTCGCTATAGCGTGTTTCCGGTCGGGTCGCGTCGGCGTCGGCGTCGCCGCGGCGGAGGCGGGACTTCCGGCGCGGCGCGGAAGCGGTGGCAGAGGTTGCGGGAGGTTGGCAGTGAGCCGATGCAGGCGGCGCGGCACGTCGTGGTCGCCCTGTCCGGCGGGGTGGACAGCGCCGTGGCCGCGCTGCTGCTGCGGCGGAGAGGTGAGCGACTCCTTCTCGGGGGCTCCGGCCGCGCCCGGTTCCCCACGCGGTGGAGGGGGGCATCCCCGACTTTGGGGGCTCCGAGGCCCTCTGACCGGCGTGACGGCGGCGGCGGGGTCTGCGGTGACCGGGGGACAGTCCTGGTCCTGCCGGGTCCCGTGCGGCCGAAATGTCCGCTGACCGTCCGGTTCACGGACGACGCACCGGAGCCACAGCGCCAGCGTCCGTTCCAGGCGTCTGGAGAGGGCCAGGGGTCGGGAGCCGGGCTGAGCCCCGTTCTTCGTGTGTGTGGCCGCTTCTCCCGCGTGGCCGCCTCCACGGGGTGACACGTGTGCACCCTCCGCTTGAGCACCTAGAATGTAGGGGTGAGTGAGAGCTTCCTCAGTTCAGCTCTCCTCTGTAAGGTGGAGGGAACCCCTACCTCCGGGTTACTGGGAGGATGAGCTGACCCGAGACTACACAAGCTTTACCCCAGTGCCCAGCACGTCGTAGGCGCTGGGAAAGCAGTCGTGGTCATTAGCTTCTAAACAGAAACGTAGGCACACCGGACGCCTGGGTGGCTCCGTTGGTTGAGCCTGGCTGGGGTCCCGATCTCAGGGTGGAAAGATAGAGACTGGCGAGGGTTCTGAGCTCATGGGGGAGGCTCCTTCAGATTCTCTCCCTCTCCCTTCCTCCCCACCCACTCATGCGCAGGTGAGGGCTCTCACGCTCTCAAATAAATCAGTCTTCTAAAAAAACGTAGGCACACTAAGCATCTATAATGTCAGAAAGCATCACAGAGGGAGATGGTGTTTAGCATTTCACTAACCAGGGACTTGGCCTGAAGTGTAGAAGAAAGTGCTCCTGGCAGAGTCAGCAGCTCGAGCGTTCGCTGGGTCTGGACGGAGAAAGAAAAGAGTGATTATGGAAGATGTTATTTTAGAGACTCTATACTATGTTGGGTAGACCGTGCAGAGCCCTTGAAGGCTCCTGATGACCTGTGTGCCATGTTTGGAGATAGGTGGCAGACTAGCCATGGGCAGACCAGATGGACTACTTTTACTCTTCAGGAAGGTCAGCTGTCCCTTCTCCCCAGGATCCCGACGACCACTCCATATTCCAGTGGGTTTCCTCCTCAGTAGGGGAAGCTGATGGACTTAGCAAAGGAAAAGCGTGGTCCTCTCCTTGGCATCATGGGCTTCCCTAGTCTTGTTGGAGGTGCACAACCTGAGAGGTTCAGGTCCCATCCCAGAGTGCCTGATCCTGTGCCCCTAAGCGGGTCCATCTCCATGAGAAGGATGAGGTTATAGAAGAGGGGATTTGTAAAGCTGTGTGTGGGGTTATCTCTTCTACAAGCACCTTTTTAGCTCCCATTCTGTGCAGGGCACTGGGACAGAGGGTTGGATGAAGCGTAGTCCCTGCTGTCTGAAGAGCCCCGCGCCGTAGTGAATTGCAGAAGAGGGTGGACTGGAACAAGCCCAACAGAGCCCTGCACGGTGGGGTACTGGTGGGGTACTGTAGGAGACGGAGTGGCAGAGGGCCTGATTAACTGCTGGGGGAGGGGCGGTGGTCTGGTGGAGCTTTGACTGAATCTCTGTTCTTTGGTGTGCTCTATTAAATTTAGTCAAATGTCTTGGGTTTTGTTACATTGAGCCTGCCCACAAAGAAACATTTCTCAAACATTTCTCCCACAGGGTAGGCACCTGAGTGGTTTGCTGAGATGATGTGAAGCTAACACTGGTCTTTCCAGTGTTTGGTTGGGTACGCTGTTACAATAGAAGACTACAAAGAAAGTCATAAAATATATAGTTGGTACAGCCTTTATAGTTAAATAGCCCAGATTTTAACTGTCTTCTTTGATGACTTAGAGTCCAAGTCCTAGATGATAACTGGAAACAATCTTTGAAATTAGTTTACTTTTTTGATAACTGAATGGTGGTTTTTATTTGCTTTGAAAAATGTTGAATTTCTGCTCTTCTGTCATTGAGCACTCATTCGCTGCGCCTCTCCTGCATGCTAGGCATCGTGTGGACACAGGGTGGGGACACAGAGATGAAAATACACCATCTCGCTCGCTTGGGGATGCGGGCCAACAGTCACAGTCCGGCAGTGATGGAGGCGCTACCAAGTGCCGGGGGAGTCGGGGGGAGGGGGCGTCTCGGCCAGCGGGCAGGTCGGGTGGCTTGCACTCCGATTACTGTTATGGACTCTGGTTTGTGCCCCCTCTCTCCCCCAGGCTACCAAGTGACAGGGGTGTTCATGAAGAACTGGGACTCGCTGGATGAACACGGACTCTGCACCGCCGACAGAGACTGTGAAGATGCTTACAGAGTTTGCCGGATCCTAGACATCCCTTTCCACCAAGTGTCCTACGTGAAGGAGTATTGGAATGACGTGTTCAGGTGGGTCCGGTTCAGAGACGCAGAAGGCTTCCCGATGTGTTTCCTGATGTGCGGAAAGGCCGCCTTTCTGCAGGAGGGACTGCCGTAGTCGGCCAGACCACGGCCAGTGACACGCGGTCCCTGCTGTTTGGCGGTGGTGCCCGAGACCACGTATGGCAGGTCCCAGAGCAGCCGGCCTCGCATTTCCTTATGGTGCCGCCTGCTAGAGGTCTCCCCGATGCCTTCAGGAACCTAGAGTTGTTTCTGCTGCTAACTTTGGGTGAGGGGGCTGCGGCTGAGATCCTCCCTGAGAGGAGCCACGCAGTGATGGCCTGTGTAGCGGTGAGAGGCTCCTGGGGAGAAGACTTAGGTGAGGCACCCCTCCCCAGTGCCTCCTGAAAACACGAAACACAAAAACTTAAAAAATGTGACAGCTGTCAACAGTGATCTTTAAGTGCTTGCTCTGAACTGGGCACAGTGCCACGTGGGGCACACAAAGGTGCATAAGCTGTGGCTCATTCTGCAGGAGTTTGCAGCCTGGCAGGAGGAGACCGTTCCCTTCAACAGGTGACAGTGGTGAGCAGCGTGTAGGAAGTACGCGCGATTTCATGAAAGTGCTGCAGCTTCAGAGGAGGGAGAAATGGGTCATATGGAGCAGTTGGGAGGGCTTCCTGGAAGAGGCAAGGTTTGATCTGCTCTTGAAAATAACAGTGAAGTAGAGAAGATTTTCTAAATGGGATAGCAAGAGCAGTGGTGATGAGGAGGAGAAATGCCCACCATTTTGGGAACATTGCCAACTTTGGCTGGACTCTTGTCACTGTGGAGGAAGGCTGCTTGACAACTTTCTAACAGTTAAAAATTTGAAATATGGGCGACACAAGTGTTCTCCCTTCCTGAGAGGTCGTAGGAACCTATGGCATTGCCCGCCGGACTTGAGGGTACACGTGTGACCTGTGACCCCATGCAGATTCCTGGTGTCTTTGTAATGTGACCCTCCTGGTCAGCCTTGGGGTTTGTAACCATTGTAGAGCAACAGAGAGCTTTAGGTTCGATGAAGAATGATCGCACGTTCTCCAAATACACCCTGTAACTTTTTTCTTTTTTGAAGATTTTATTTTGACGTGATCTCTACAGCCAACTCGAAGCTCAAACCCACGACCCCGAGATCGAGAGTCGCGTGCTCCTCCAGCTGAGCCAGCCGGGTGCCCCCCACCCTTTAATGCTCACTTTAAACTCCTGGAACAGGCGTTATAATCATCCAAGAGTGAATACTCTGGGATCATAAACCTCTTGCCGTACCGTCCTTCTCCCACATCCCGTCAGCCCGCCCGTTAGAGCGGAAGTCTGGCCAGCCGGGCTGCCCGGTGCCCTGAAGCATCCTGGCCGTTGTAGGTCCTCAGAAGTCCAGGAGTCACAATAGAAAAGTATCAGCTGGCACGTTTATTCACCCCGTGACCTGGGTCCCCAGGCTGAGATTGTGGACTAGCTCGTGGAGCCCCAAATGGTAGCTTTGGTCATTGGGTTCCTGCTCTGACTCTGGCGTGTTCTTCAGCCAAGCCTTCCTCTGCTGGCGGAGTCAGGGGAGGCTGGCGGCGAGGGGGGACGGTTGCTGGGCCGGAGTGGCAAGTGATACCTGGCTTTCTCTCCGGCTTTGTCCGTTATCATAGATTCAGATGGAAAGTGGGGCTGGCTTTATGCAAATGTTTCGTGAAAACACTGACAGTGCCTGTGTACTGACGCTCTCCCGGTTTACGGAACGGTGTAGCTTGGTGAGACGGGGAGAAGCCAACTTGAGCAGTTTAACCTGCTTAAAAATAAGATTTTACTTATTTATGTGAGAGAGAGAGAACGTGAGCTCACGCGGGGTTGGAGGCAGGCAGACTCCGGGCCGAGTGCAGAGCCCAACAGGGGCTCAGTCGTTCCGCCCCGAGATCACGACCTGAGCCGAAATCCAGAGCCTGACACTCAGCTGACGGAGCCGCCCAGGCGCCCCAACAGATTTTCTTTTTTTTGAGGAATGTTTCACACTTAGAAATGAAAATCTTTTTTTTTTTTTCCTATTCCAGTGATTTTTTAAGTGAATATGAAAAAGGAAGGACTCCCAATCCTGACATAGTCTGCAACAAGCACATCAAATTCAGTTGTTTTCTCCATTACGCTGTGGATAATCTCGGTAAGTCGTTTTGCCCTTTCCGTTTAATCTTCTTAGAATTACACGGTCTTCAGAGATATTCAGGAGCCAAATCCTGGTAAACAGATTCATCTTCAGAATGAAAAGAAGCAGTGGAAACGGTAATGTTCTGTTATTTTCCTGAGTAAGAAAGAACTTTCTGGCAATATGCAAAGGACAAGGTCTCGGAGGAAGGAGTGTGTCTTCATTATGGACCTCGCAGGTGTGAGGACTGTGCTGTAGGTTGAGGAGCATCGACTTCCGAGCATCCTGAGCAGTCGGGTCACGGGCCGAGAGCCGACAGTGGGGCCACCAGGCCTTGCCTGTGCAGGTCCAGCTTTGCTCGGAGCAGCTCTGGTTCCAGGCAGGGTTATATTTGGCGGAAGTTTCACGAACCCTATTTAGAGCTCAGAAAGTCTGCATTCGGTTTCTTGTTAGTCATCCTTTTTGCTAGTCCTGCTGAAACTTTTTATCTAGCTTCCCAGGGTGGCTTGCTTTCCGCTCTGCCCCGAGAACAGGTCTGGGTCTGTACCTCATTCTGGTTTCTGGGCCTTTCTTTCCCTGGATTTGGAGCCACGTTTTAGTGGTCTGTTCTGTTCTGGTTTTTTTTTTTTAGATTTTATTTGAGAGAGAGAGAGCACGAGCGGGGGTGAGGGGCAGAGGGAGAGGGAGAAGCAGGCTCCCCACTGAGCAAGGAGTCGGGTGTGGGGCTCGATCCCAGGACCAGGAGATGGTGATCTGAGCAGAAGGCAGAGGCTTCACAGACTGAGCCCCACAGCACCCCTAGTGGTCCGTTCTCAAAGCCCATGGAGGCCCTGCTCCCTGCCAACAGCTGCGCCCTGATAGTTCTCCGTTGTCCTTTCTACTCTCCGCCTGCCTGCTGGGGCATCCGTGTGCGTTTGGGGGATCGCTGGGGCTGCCCACGGCCTCTGCTGCCCTGAGGCCCGCATGCTCGCTCTTGTGGCCCACCCTCGCACACATTCCCGACTCTGGCCTTCCCGTGGCTTCTGTCCCATGCAGCTCACCCTGCCGCGTCTGGCCCCGTGCCCAGACCTGGTACTGTGACCGTCCCGTGCCAGTGGTCCAGTCGCGTCCCAGGACTGTTGGCCGCTCTGTCCGGTCTGCTCTGCGGCGGTGACGGAGGCAGGCCCACGCAGCGCCCAAGGTCCCCGCCGCTGGGGAGGGGGCACACGCCGGGTCACAGGCCAGTGATGCCTGCGACACAAAGGCTCCAGAAGTCTGGATGCCCTTGAATGACTGACCCCAAAACTGAACACGAGAGACCGTGTTCTGAGTTGGCTAACGAGGCTCGGTCATCCTTCCTCGTCCGAGGTGGGGCTCTGGGGCGCCCGCTGCCTGCAGTCCGGCCTCACCTGGTGGTCGGGGCTGTCAGGAAGGAAAGGTGTCTGCCCTGCTCTGCCCTCGTGGCCTCACACTGAGCTCCCGTTTATTCAGGAAGGGCGCGACAGGTTGATGGCTTGTGCGGTGACTTTCGTTATGAGTGTGTGAGGAGACAGGACCTCAGATGAGCCGGCCGATTACCGGGGGGCCATCGTGGCCGTGCCCGTGCGTGCCACGCAGGGCAGGGCCTGGCTGTGCAGGAGAAGGGCCGCACTTGAGGGGGGGGCGCAGCCAGCTCTGGTTGGGGGCACCTCCCTGCGGAGAGAGTGGGGCTCCCGTCGCCTCAGCCTCTCAGGGAGCCAGCCCTAGGCGGCTATCTGTCGGGGACGCTTCGGAAGGAGCTTCTGCAGGGCGCGTTCCACGTCTGAATTCCCCGCGTGAGCAGGTGCGGCACGGAGTGAAAGTCCGGGAAACCTAGACTCTGAAATCTGGGGGCTTCTCCCAGAGGGACTCGACGCTTTGCAGTCTAAGTGGTCATTCTTCGGGGGAAGAGATTTAAGAAGGGATTTTTTTCTCTCCGAAAGCAATCAAGACATAATAACATGTTCCCACATGTGCTTTTTCTGGTGGTTCATATACAACGGGTTTTGTTTTTTGGTATTTTTTTTTTTTTTTAGCTCCACTGATAAGAATGTGCCTCAGGGTCGGGGACGCATTTGGGAAACAGGAGAGCCCAGTCCTGAGCGGAGGTCTGCTTGCTTCAGCTGCAGCCGGTGGCTTCCGTGTCAGAGCAGTCTTACTAAAACTTCCATTTTGGTTGTTTTTTAATAGGTAAAATCTTTATTTCATTTTTAAGTAAGCCTCTACGTCCAGCGTGGGGCTTGAACTCATGACCCCAAGATCGGGACCCGCACGCTCCTCCGACTGAGCCAGCCC
>JAQQSY010001048.1:0-14665 GCA_028646535.1 Procyon lotor | reverse complement strand
GCTATTATCTCTATTGCTTGGTTAAGAGGATGTTTCCCAGGTTTATCTATGTCACTATTTTTTCCCTTGAAAATTAATAAGTATCGAATGGGACAAGTACTTTGAAATTGTGGAAATATTTTGTTTCTCATGATACTTTTCCTGTTAATTTTAGGATTCACTGATGATTCTTGCCTGCAACAATTACTACCAAAGTAGTTGCCAAATAGTCATTTTTTAAAAATTCCATTTTTTCTTCATTTATTAATTGCAACTCTACTATAATGAAGAGCTATCCCTCATCTCCTTTAATTTTGTATTCAGTTCCATATTTATACTAGTATAAACTCATGAAAATTTTATTTTCTCCCATGGGTTGTACTCCACCACTCTCCTTATTTATTTTGTTGCTCAAGTTGCCCTGATGCATCCACTGGGGACTCCAAGTTGACTCCAGTATCCTTGAAAATGCTGTCATTGTTTTCTGAGCACTTGCTTACTTTCTGATACCGCTCCTTATTGTAGGTTTATTGTGTATTTTCTGCATCTCAACTCTGTTATCACTCATTTCTCCAAAAAACACTAGTTCATTTTACTAAAGAGTAATATTTAGAGGGCTGGGGATTAAAGAGTATACTTATCATGATGAAAAGAGTAAATAAATACCATCATTTTTTAAAAGATGAATATTTAGAAGCTAAGACTGAGGCAAGAGATGTACTTGTGGCTACTCAGTTGCTCTTGCTTCCAGTCCCTCTCAATGGAGGGAGGTAAGAAAGACATGTGCCTATGTCTATTTCCCTACCTAGGTATATATACATACATATGAAATCATAGCTAATACTGCTATCTCCACTTTCAGCCCAACACTACAGGGTTCATTCTAGCTATAACCCTTTCCTGATTTATAACTATTGCCCATGGGAAAAAAGAAATCTGGCTCATATTGTCCACATTATATTTATTTTTTCTCAGTTCTAGAATACACACAGAATTACTAACACATACCTCCGTTGACAATAGCTTACAGTCTAGAGTATGTGTGTGCAATGCATTTAGACAAACATATTGTGACGTCCTTAATGATTTTCACTTAGTTATATATTTCTGGAATTTTGTATTGTTATTTGACATATAGGGGAATATCTTCAGGCCCATAAGCCACCATCCAGATCTAAAATTTTCCACTTTTAGCACTTAGTTATATAAAATTATATAAGATTTCAATTATATAAAATTATGTTTCTTACACATTTCATATTATTAAAGATTTCTTTATTTTTCTACTTTTTCCTCTCATTCTTATTTAGAAAAAAGAACAAATCGTAATAGCATGTAGTAAGTTCCAAAGGGCAGGGATTTTCTTTTTTTTTTTCTACAGTAGCCTTAGTGTCTGGAACACAACTTGACACATACTAGCCACTCATTAAAAATTGGTTGACTAGAGTATTCAAATCATTATACAAACATTCATACAACAATGGGAATTCTGCCAAAATTAAGTTGTTAGCGGACAGGCAATCACCACTAGGTGACAGTATAAAACATTTATACCTTAACTAAGGAAAAAATGTTCAAAATTGGCCTGTGAGAGGAAAGGTAGGGATGTCACTACTGAATATACATCGCTTGACTTATGAAAATCTGGCCATTCCTGTATAAGAATAGCATTAAATCAACTGTACAAACCTACTAAGTGCCCATCTGTAATAACAGAATGAACATTTTAGGAGTAGTAGCTCTGTTAGAAATCAAAAAATGAATTGGGTCTCCGAGAGCTTTGACTTTAGCATCAAGGGACAGGAGATGCGTAGCAGGAAAAGCAGACAGTGAGGGGAAGTTGCTGAGGCCACAGACACAGTATTAAGATGTGCATTCTCCAAGGATGATTTGAAGTTAAGTCATTGCCAAGGTGAACAGTGAAGCAACCTATAGGGAATGTTGGTACTGTTTTGTCTCTAATGTCACACAGCTATTCTGACTGCAGAATCTATGCCTTTTCTCACTACTTAAACCACCTCGTTGCTCCTAAATTCTTAGTGAATAAATGTTGAATTTAAAATAGTATCTAAAATTGCCCCAATACTAAGCTTTTAAAAATTCCTAGGTAAATGAAACCAGAAGCTGATTTTGTTTAATCTAAAAATATTTGTGAAATTATTTTTTGTTTTAAGAATGCTGACTCTTTTATGATTGAATTATAATACATGAGTTTCATTTTCACCTCTTTATAAATAAGAGTTCTTATAGCTGGTCATTTCGATGACCATTTTAAATTTCGATGAGAAATTTAAAATGTGAGGGCGACTCTAAAACATTTTTTCACCTCAAAGTGTTTCTTCTTCAGTGGAAACACAGGATCTATTTGAATAAAGTGTGTTTGGAATTCTGCTTTCCAGATATTCCTAGAGAAGAGAAGATTTCACTGGTATTTTAATGCCTTTCCTTCGAAGGTTTCAAATGCATTGTATAATCTGCTGAATTATTTTTTAAAAAAAGTAATGAGACACATAAAATATATTGTTTAGATGTCTTGTGCTCCATTAGTCACTCTGAGAGTAAAATTGATTGTTTTAAGGAAGCCAATCTCTCACAAATTAAATATGACTTTAATTAAACATCTCTAAGAGTCAAAAACCAATTGTCAGGCAAGATTTAAAGTAGAAATACTCAGAATTTCATTATTTTAGGTCCTTTATTATTAAATCTCAATGTGTTTGTCTTAACTAAGCTTTTCAATTATCATTAGAGTCATTTGCCTATTTCTGAAATGATCATGTACTTGGAATTTAAAATACTTGAATTTTATACTTTTAGCAGAGAACGTAGTATTTTCATCTAATGACAGCTATAAGCACGTAGTAGAGTAATACCTAAAGATACAGATTATTAGGAAAATCTCTAAGTATAACTCTTAATTTATCTTTCTCATTATTTTTTCATTAATTGCTTTATTTTTAATAATTACACATTCCTCTTAGTAGAGAATTGAGAAAAAAAAGATGGCAAAGACTTTTATGTGAAAAAATATTCCAGAGTGGAATAAAATATTATTTGTTTAAAATAAAATGAGTTAAATCTCTAGCTACATAAATATAAGTACATTAAACATTATGTAATATCAGATCGTATGTAAAAAGAATAACATATATACTAACAAATGAAAGATGAGAAATAAATGAAAACATAGTGATTGAGAGACTGATGTTAATTAATCATAAACAATGCTTTGACATATATCACATACCCCATAACATAGTTATAACACATGTCAATAAACTGGAATCTAAATTACAAAAGCATTAACTTGATTTTTTTAAAAAGATAAGTTCATACACAGAGTTTTGACAATTTATTTTCTGAAGAACACAATAAATTACTTAAAATAATTGGATGAATTATAAAACCATAGACCACTTATTGATAACAATTAAAAATAAAATTATATTTACCTATAATGTCCTATGAGTATATCTTAAAATAAGCAGAAAAGCCCTCCATAGTACTAAACAAATAAAAAGTCTGGATTTAAAAAAAAATTCCCAAAGCTTTAACTTGCTAGGATCAATGTTTAGAATAAAGAATTGTTCAAATTTGCCATGTGTGATCAATGTTTAGAATAAAGAATTGTTCAAATTTGCCATGTGTGTAAATGTATTTGTAGCTATATATATATACATACACACACACACACACATATATGTATGTATAGGTATATATGTGTATATGTATATGCATATACATACATATATGTGTATATATGTGTATATCTATATATGCATGTATATGTATATATTTGTATATATATGCATATATTCTGAATCATTTGAAAGTAAGCTTCAGACTTCGTGACATTGTATCATTAAATATGCATGCATTCATCTGCTAAAAAGAAGTTGCTTCTACGTTTCTATAGCACTGTGATGGTTCATTTTAAGTGTCAATTTGGGCCACAATATCCAGATATTTGGTCAAACATTCTAAATGTTTCTATGAGGGTGTTTTTGGATGAGATTTACATTTAAATCAGTAAACTTTGACGGTGAAATGGGTGACGGGGGTCAAGGGAAAAAGAAAAAAAGTACAAGTTCTAAGAGCAATGGAGAAGCATAGACTGGATTAAACAATGTAAGATTCAGAAAAGTCATATAATAAAATAGAAGACAAAATTTGCTGGATGATTTTTAAGTGCTGTCAACAGGATAAGTGCCCTGGGGGCAGGGCAGTGTCTCCCAGCACTGAAACAGCCCTGCTAAGCCAGCCTCCGGCTGGGCTGCGGGGTTCAACTAGCTGCCTCCCTTCCTCCCTCTGTATTCCCTACCCTTCTGGGGAATGCATTATTGAGAATGAACCAACAGTAGTAATCTTTATAATCATGTCTACAAAATAGGGAAAACTATGTTTGTGTTTAGCAAATTTATCAGTGCTTCAATTTGCTAAAAATTATGCCAGTAAGAATACCAAAATAAGCACATTGAATTTTTACTCTTCAAAAATGCAGCACTTTTGGAGCGCCTGGGTGGCTCAGTGGGTTAAGTTAAAGCCTCTGCCTTCGGCTCAGGTCATGATCTCAGGGTCCTGGGATCGAGCCCTGCATCCAGCTCTCTGCTGAGCCTGCTTCCTCCTCTCTCTCTGCCTGCCTCTCCACCTACTGGTGATCTCTCTCTGTCAAATAAATAGTCTAAAAAAAAAAAAAAGTGCAGCACCTTAAATTTGGCGCTAAGTGTGATTTCTCCTTATCCTTGAGGCTTCTCTCACATTTTGCTCTCAGTGTCAGTAAAAATAAAAAAATAAAAAAAATTTAAAAAAAACAAAACAAAAAACAATACCACCAATGTGCCTTTCTCTGATACCCATGCGTTTTCTACATGTCTTGTTGACAGGGCCCATAGGCATGCATGTCTGTGTGTGGGTGTGCATGTCCGTGCGTGGGTATGCATGCATTTGATGCCCTCAAGGCATATATTTGGAATCAGGTTCCTACATCACACCGTCTGTCTTCCAATAATAATTATAGTGTCTTAATCTGTTTGGGCTGCTAGCACGAAGTGCTTACCAAAGCCTGGGTAACTTATAAACAGCAGAAATGTATTTCTCACAGTTTTGGAGGCTGGAAGTCTGAGATCAGGATGCCAGCATGGCTGGGTGAGGACCCTCTTCTGTGTAACAGATTGCTGTCTTCTGACTGTGTGATATGAAGGAAAGACAATAAGAGAGCTCTCTGAAGACCTTTTTATAAGGACACTAATCCCATTCATGAGGGCTCCCCCTAGGGTTTATGACCCAAATCATCCCCAATGTTTCTCCCATCCTACTATAATTTTAAAAAAGGAAGGAAGGAAGGAAGGAAGGAAGGAAGGAAGGAAGGAAGGAAGGAAGGAAGGAAGGAAGGAAGGAAGGAAGGAAGGAAGGAAGGAAGGATGGATCAGACTTCAAATAAAGATTACCCTCCATAGTATGTGTGGGCCTCACCCAATCAGTTGAAGGCCTGAACAGACCAAAAGGCTGGCCTCCCTGAACAAGAAGAATTCTACCAGGAGATGGTCTTTGAACTTGAACTGTAACCCCAGCTTTTTCTGGTTTGCCAGCAGACTGCCTTTGGACTTAAACTGCAACTCTTTTCTGAGTCTCCAGTCTGCATTTATGCTCACTAGGTACTCACAGTGGCATGAACTCTCTCTCTCTCTCTCTCTCTCTCTCAGAGGGGGAGCAGAGGGGCAGAGGGAGGGAAAGAGAGAATCTCAAGCAGGCTCCATGCCCAGTGTGGACCCAACACAGGGTTTAATCCCATGACCCTAAGACCATGACCTGAGTTTATATCATGAGTTGAATGCTTAACCCACTGAGCCACCCAGGAATCCCAACATGAACCAATTTCTTAAAATAAATGTCTTTCTCTATGTATACATATCCTATTGGTTCTTTTTCTCTGTAGAATTCTAATATAAACATCATTTTTGTATTTTAAAAATTTCACATTTTCAAATTTTCTTTTCAAAATTTCAAGATTCCCTCAATTTTCTCCAAAATATATCTTTAGCTTTTCTGTTTTTTAACTTTGATTCAAAGTTCATGCTTCCTACTTTGCTTTTTCCAATGGCATCAGACATTTTGAAGAGACTTGGCCAATGTAAACAAGGTCCCACTTTCTGGGATCTACATTTTTTTGTTGTGCCATTGTTCTTGTTTTTCTAACCCTGTGTATTTCCTGCAATCAGGAGGTTAAATATTAGGCTTGATTAGGCAAGACCACTTCATAGGTCCTGCAGTACTTTGTCAGGAGGCATATAAGGTCACATGATCCACTATCAGTGAAACTTCATCACGTGGTAACTCCCAGATCTCTCCCTGGTAAAGATATTTTTTTCCCCTGGCCAGTGAAATACCCAGTGAATTTGGGGGGGGGCAGGGGAGGTGATATTTGATCTCAGTGCATACCCTATTCTTCAACATTCAACATTTCCTCTAATGCTTTTATCCTCTAGTAAAGATCCCTTTCTGAATTATTTTGCTCAGGGTTACAATGGGCATTTTCTAATTCCATCATTCCCTCTTCCTTTTTAACTGGTGGTTTTCAATTTCTGTTTAAAAAAATTAGAGAGAGAGTTTTGTCTCATTACCATGGGCTGAACATACTTCCTCCAAGAGTTATGCTCAATGCTTAACTTTCCCTTTAATTACTAATTTTGAGGATAAGGGATATAATAATCTCTTCATTGGTAACCTATCACTCACTGACACCACAATGAATTAATGGATTTTTATATATTCAGTGCTTACAGTCAATTATATTCATTATTCCTTTTGATGCTCAAATTGTTCTCAAACTGATTCCTGGGTCCTCATGACATGTCTCCATTCTTTGGGAGATTGCTTATTTTCTGACACAACAGGCTGCATCAGGTTCACTGTGTCCTTTCCCTAAGCCAGCCCTTGAGAAGCCATTTCTCCAAAATCATATTTAGAAACCACAATCTGGTCACAGGTGTGCTCACTGGATATTTTAAAATCATGTTTAAATGCATGGTTGAGCTGACATGTATATGGTGTTTTTGAAGGCGTCTAGACAGGTAAAAGTTGACACATAGCTTGGGCTTTAATAAGCCACTGGCACAGAGAACAATCAAAATTACTATTCAACAAACACTCAGGAGAAGATGTTAAATTTCACACAAACAACTCTCTCCACTCCATCTTCAGTTAACCTGAAAACAAAATGAAACAAAAACACACAAACAACAACAACAACAAATAATATATATGTGAAAATAACAGCATTTGAAAATTAAAAAAAGAAAGTGATCAGTATACTAGAAAGCATGAAGGGGTTCCAGGTAATAAATAGGATCAGACTGAAGTTAAAAATGGGATGAGAAAGACCCAGCTCTTAACAGTAAATAAAAGTTCTGTTCTTCTAAAGATAACACTTTCTAAAAGTGGGAGTTGATCTGCCTAGGGAGGAAACCTACCATTCATGTAGGAACCCAAGAAAGAAGTGGAGAGAGGACATTTAGATACCAGCGCAGATACTGAGGTTAAAGAAAAAAAGGGGATGGAGGGGTGTGGGGGCGGTGAGGAGAAACAGCTCCACCCAGGAGCCATTTGCCCTAAAGAGTTTTAATCCCACGATAAAGCCTTCTTTACTTTGTCTAATTATACAAGTTTCCAGACAGCTAAATTGTTCTGTGTTCAATAACCTACGGAGCTGTATGTAAATGACACATCCTACCAGGGAAATATTGCCCTGCTCCCCATAAAAACACCTCTCATGATAGAGGGTCTGTCAGAAAAACATAAGACACCTACCTAGCTCTATGTATCATTCTAATCATTCAATAAATATAAACTTATGTCTAAGGATCACCGCATACAGGAGGAAAACCAATAGCCTCCAAGGCAAAAATCAAAATGAATAAACCAAAAAATTAACCTTATAGGAAACAAATAATTTAAGAACCAAAAGGTAAACTATCCCAATTAGTTTCCTCAAAGAAGTTTAAGAGGATATTATATCCATAAAACAAAAAGAGATTATTATTGAAATAGGAACCACCAGAAACTAAGAGTTTGTAAAAAATTTTAATTGTGGTTACAAAAGCAATCAGTCAATGCACTGAGTAATAGAATAATCAAGTAAGACCAAGTTTAGTACTGGAAAGATTATTTTAAGAAATTCATAATGTAGAATATATATATACAAACATACACATTTAACTAATATTAAATATAAATTTACATAAAAATGACCATGCTTTTATGCACATACGTATATATGTGTCTGTGTGTATGTGTATGTGTGTATATATATAATTTTTTTTTAAATAACATGGAGGTCCAGTTCCAGAATGCCAATGTTAACCTAATAAGCATTCCAGGACGAGTTCATGATTAATAGAAAGGGAAGGAAATACTGTTGAACCTTGAACAATGTGGGGGCTAGGGGTACCAACACCCCACGTGGACAAAAATCTACATATAACTTTCGACTCCTGAAAAACTTAACTACTAATAGCTTACAATTACCTGGAAGTTTTACTGATAAACAGTTGATGAACACGTATTTTGTATGTTATATGTATTATGTATTGTATTTTTAAAGTAAGCTAGAAAATGTCATTAAGAAAATCATGAAGAGAACATAACATTTATAATATTGTACTATATTCATGGAAAGACATCCACATAAAAGTGGACTTGCATAGTTCAAACTCATGTTTTTCAAGGGTCAACTATAATCAAAAAAATAATAGAACCATTCCTAATTAAAAGGGCCTATCAGGTAAGCTGGGTATATAGCAAATATCTGCATCTTGATAATTCTAGTGAAATTTCAGGGCTTGGAGGATAAAGAAGAAATCAAGAAATTTTTCAGAGAAAAGATAAGAATAAAAAAGATGTGTCCAGCAAATGAAACCAAACTTTTACACCAAAATTGGGTGCTCAAGGACAATGGAAAATGCTATCAAATTTGAGTGGGAAAATGATTTTAAATAATAATACTATACATAGTAAAACTATCAACCAAATTTGAAAAAATAAATACATTTTAAGGATATAAGGACAAAGAAGGTTTACCAATAATCCCTACCCACTATGAATACATGATGCTTAGAATATTAAAAAAAAAGGAAAAAATGTGAGGGAAATAATACCATAAGACAAGAAGGCATCAGCCTGAGTATGAACTAGAAGGATGGTCCTCAACCATTAGAATCACATCTGGAGCTCTTTTTAAGAGTACTTTTAATACAACTGTTCGAATGAGAAGATCATCTGGGAGACTGGTAATATTTAATTTTTTAGATTTTAAAGTACACGGATATGTTCACTTAATCACAAAAAATACATATGCCTAATTTCTACCCCAAATTTATTAAGCCAGAGAATCAAGGGTTTGAGTCCAAGTGTGGGCATTTTTTTTAAAAGCTCCTTTGGTTATTATAATTTGCATCCAAAAGGAAGCCACTGCCCCCAAAAGCTGAAATGCAAACAAATTAATATTTCGTGAACCCCTGGCAGAGAAAATTAAGTTAATCATGCTCCTTAATTCATAGTATATTAAAAAACCCTCTTGTTTTCTTCATTTTTTAATTGATGCATTCCTTTATTGTTACCTCCTACTCTTATTCTACATTCTTTCCTAGACAACCATTCTATTGTGTTTGGTGTATATCCTTTTGTTTATATGCTTTCCATCAAATATATAAATTGTTATGTGAGCTTGCAATATTAAATGATTTAAAAGGTATTTTGTTTGATATCTTATTCTGTGACTTAAGATACCTACTGCCGACATGATAAATCAAGAACTAAAATAGCAGCTTAAAAAACTATTAATATAATGTTTAACACCAAAATGAACTACAAAACAAAAACTATTTTAAAATATTTTGGAGAAAAAAAAACAGGTAAATAGAGATCTTTCATTTTATGAGACATTAATTTTTAAGATGACTTGTCTCTCAGAGATATCAAATTATTTTACTATTGGGGTACATGGGGTACCATTGTGACATATTGAATGTAATACATGTTTAGTTATTATTCCACTGGTAAAGTTTTAATCTGAGTATTTAAGACTTTTGGTTTCACATTTAGTCATACTTTGTGTCTAATTTGCATCATGTTTTGGACTAATTCCTATGTTGTTTTTAGCACAGCATGGCATAATTCAAAATCCATAGAATGGTCATAAGCTCCTATCTTGAATGTGGAAAACATTCTTTACAAGTGATATTTTTTTCTCTGATTTTACTGTTTTGCTGAAGAAATTTAGCCTCCAACCCACACATTTGTGATCTCTTGAGAATAACATATTAACAGTTTGGATCTGTCCCTGGGTAGGTGTCATAATTTGATCTAAAACAACATAATATTTGCATGTACATACTCCAGTTACACACACACTGCATCATTTAATTAACCACATTGAAATAATAAAACATACACAAAAGCAGGCAAAAAGAATAAAAGATATAGGAAGACACAAATTCTTTGGGTACCTATAGTATTCTAATCCCTTGTGAGCCTATGTGGAAGGATAAAGTGAAGTCTTTATTCCACAGAGGCTGAAAGAGGAAGGGCTTCCAGCTGCCTCTGGAGAAGACAACCCACTACCTGGCCAGAGATGCCTCAGGAGGTAGCCAAAATGGTCAGGCAACGAGCACCAAGGTGAACCTCCAACAAAAGGAAAAAGCCATTTATATGGTCATTCCAGTAAAGAGTTTCTTATTGAAATATGTACATAAATGAAAAGTTGGAATTGTCATGATATGGAAGAGGGAATTGAGGAACATTTTTATAAGGAAGAACAGAAATGCATGTGGGCATATGCATAACTGTCTGCAGACATTGGACTTTAAACCAATGGAAATTTGTATCTTAATTTTACCCATTTATTACTGAATAATGGTTCCTTGTTACCATTGCTGAAGAAATGAGAGAGGCATTCATCTTTCAAAGCTGTATTACTTTTTCAAAGGAAAAGTGCATTAGCTAATCTATATTCACAGGATCGTTGCAAGATCACAAATATACATACATAGAGAAGGCACGATTCATTTAAAAGAGAAATTTGGGACAAGGTTAAATCTGACGACTCTATTACCAACCTATATGCCCTATTGTGCATATATCTTTACAGAGAAAAAGAATGAAGATAGATAGATATACCCATATATGCCCTTACACTCCATTGTTTTGACTTGATCCATTTAATAACCTCAAAAGATAAAAAGAATGAAATAGTAGAGATATGGTGGTGATAAATAGCTATTGATATGTTACGATATAGCCATTTTATAGCCCTGAAAGATAAATTGCACTAGAGTTGAGTGTTCCATGTCATGGTTGAAGAAACTAAGAGAGCAAGGAACCAAATGATTTGCCCGAAGTCCTACACTGAGAGGCAGTATAAGGCACAAATCCAGGCTGTCCTATTCAATGTCACTCTACTATGTATTTTATCTTGTGACTTCAAATGACCACAGAGAGCTTCTGTTTTACATTCATTTACAGAGTAGCAGCTAATTCTTTGCCTTTTAAGCGACATCATCCTTGATTACAATATCCATCCTGCAGAATAATAGATGTCCGGGTCTTAATCCCTAGAACTTATGATTATGTTAAGGACACATGACAAGGGGAATTTAAGGTTGCTAGTCAGCTGATATTGAAATTGGGAGATCATCTTGAATTACCTGGATGAGCCTAAGGAAATCCCAGGGATCCTTAAAGATGGAAGAGGAAGACAGACAAAGATGGGAGAGGTAACTATGCAAGAATGGGGAGAGGTGCAATATTGCTGGTTTTGAAGAGGATGGAAGGGAGCACAAGCCAAGGAATGTGGGCAGCTTCTGGAAGGTGGAAACAGCAAGGAAACAGATTCTTCCCTAGAATCTCCAGAAGTAAACACACCCCTGCCGACACCTTGATTTTAGCCCAATGGGACACATGTTGACCTTCAGCTATAGAACTATAAGATATATTTATGTTGTGTAAGCTACTGTTTATGGTAATGTGTTCTAGCAGCAATAGAGAACTTATACTTTATTAGTCTACACTAACAAACACCATTTCTTATTCAAGTTACCTGAGATGAGCAAGTCAGCAGTGGCTTCTGCAAGTTCTGCTTGGTTCTACTCCGTAACTTTTCTCATTTTGGAACCCAGTTCAAGGAAGTAACTATTATCTGGGTCATGTTCTTCTCAAGTAAGAGTGAGCACAAAAGATATAAAACCCAAACTACATAAGCATATTCAGAGATTTCACTCAGGTGTGGAATACATCACACCCAATCACACTCACCGGCCAAAGCCAATCTCATGACCAAACTAAAAATAATGGAATGAGAAGCACACGGCTTACTTGGCAGAAAAGAAAGGGAAGTGCCATTGACATGTGTATCATACAGTGTGTCACAGATATGAAAAATAATGTATTTAGACTCTGAGATGCTAGATTTTCCGGTTCCCCTCTTCCTAAGCTAAATTAACCATCCCTGGTGAGGTTAAAGTAAGGTGTTCAGATGACCATTTTCCATGGTTGCTCAAAGAGACAGAGTCTGGCTGTTCTCAAAGGAAAAACCACTATGGAAGCAACCCTAGCTCCACACCCTTTCCCACATTCTGCTTCTGCATGAAGGTAAACCTACGTGACATAGAAAGACTTACAGCTTTCTTCCCCTCTGTATTATTTTCATTCAATACATACTCACATGCGGGGCACTGTTCTAAATACTGGGGATGGAAGTATTTTACTGCAGAGCAGAATGAAACAAAGGGTGGAGGAGCACAGGAGGTTGATCTAAGGTAATGTTGCAGAGTAAATTAAATGCAGTTTTACCTTTGAAAGTACCTTCATGGTCTGCATATTCATTTTCCTGGCAGGGCCTTTACTAGTCCCTCCAACTGATCTCTAATGTCAGGAACTCATGGCCATGTCTGTCTTTCCAGGCCCATGGCCCAGTCCCACTCCACCTGGAACTTTCTCGCTAGCATCCTGTGCCAGCCAATATCTAGGCCTCTTTTTGCTGTCAAAACCAACTGTCCTCTGTCCAGGTTAGTAGGGTTTTCTGAAGAATTGTGAATAATTCTTAGCAGGTTCTTTCTCCAATCCCCTTTTCACCACGCTACACACCCATCAGTAGTCAGCATGGACTCCTACAGATCAAGACGTGTCTAACTAAAAAGGCAAGCATGTTCTTGAGAAGGATCCTACTTCCCCTTCATTAACAAGTCCACCCAATAGACATTCATGAAGCTTGCATTCCACTGGAGGTAGTAGGCAAGGATTAGGGAATACAAAGTAAAAGCAAATGCACTTCCCAGCCTGGGCAGCTCACAACCTTAGAGGGCAGATACCTACGGAAACAAACACAAAAAGCGTTGCCGAGTTGATCCAGGGCTGGTCGGCCTTCTGATGCCTGCCTCAACCTTGCCCTGTTCTCTTCTGTGATGCAAGGGGCCAAGACCAACAGGATGTCTGAATGCTCAGTCAGCTGGCTTTCTGCTAGATCCAGCCAAGGGGGGTGCTGGCTAAAGAATGGGGAGCAATATCCTATATTGAACACAGTAATCTAATACCACCCCTTGCCACTTAACGGAGCTGTGAGGAAATGGAACAGGGAGAGATGACGGATTCTAAAGAGATGTCCAGACATAGAGAAGATCCTAGAACACGCAGGAAGCAAGAGAGAAGAGGTCTATAAGAGACTGCCTGTACAGTGTCCTAAAGCAATCAAATAATAAGACTGAAAAGGGCAATTCAGGTAGGGACAGCGATGGGAAAGATGGGTAAACTAGTAGGAAGTGGCAAATAGAAGGTTCTTAGGGCTTAGCCTGGGTGGAAACAGATAAGAGGACTGGAAGAAAGATAAGAGGAAAGCAAGGAGGGCGCCTGGGTGGCTCAGTTCATTAAGCTGCTGCCTTTGGCTCAGGTCATGATCCCAGGGTCCTGGGATCCAGCTCAGCATTGGGCTCCCTGGGATAGGGGGCCCTACCACCTTCATGTCCCAGGGAGAGATCTTTGGAGCAGACCTACAGATGCCTCCTTTCATGGCTTCCTGCCCTCCGCCAGCTCGGTGGTGGGCACTGGTTACAGGACAGAAACTTTTCCCTGGCCTCACATGTGTCAGGGGTCCTCACCTCACCACCTCACCAAAGAAAGCAAAGGCACCATGGGGGGGGGGGGGGGCGCTACGCAGAAACTGCAGCTAGACAACTAAGTCTTTGTCTTTTTAGATTATGGAGGCATTATTGGTTGAGGAAGAACAATAAATTAAACACAAATAGAATGATAAGTACACATCTGCTTACACAATACTGACATTATTCAGATCACCCTTGTGCCATCTCATTGCCTTCCTTCTATTTGCCTGGGCATTTACGTGTGTCCCCCCCACCCTCCTCACTGCCGTCTACCCTTGCCCTTGACCAGCATGTTGAACATGAGGAGGGCTGCGGGAAATAGGTAGTTTCTAGATCAGCGCTGTTCCAGCTGATTAACACGTTGTCAAAACAGGAAAGAAAGGAAAATTGTACGTACTCACATGCCTACATAAAAGGCAGCCATGGGAGGTACATAGGCCTGTGTTCATGGGAGGGCCGTGCTATTACACTGAAAGGAAGGCCTGAACAACACTACCATCCCATAAACGTCTCCCAACAGGAATCCCCTGAAATGTCTG
>JAQQSY010001047.1:0-14665 GCA_028646535.1 Procyon lotor | reverse complement strand
GCATCTTTATAAATGCTTTCAAAACCAAATTCTTGGAGAATGATAATAAAAATTGCTTTGAATGGAGCCCATGGGCTTTTCTTTTTAAGTTTGTTCAGGATTAAGAATTATAAAATAATTTCATTCATTCATTGATTAAGCAAAGTCATGCAACAATTATTTATCTAGCAATGCCAGTCACCATTCTAGGCACTAAATTCAGAGCAGTGAGAAAAAGAGCAAGATTCCCATTCTCATAGAGATGACAATCTTATTGGGGCAGGGGGCTGGGGCGGGGGCAAGAGACATAAACAAGTAAATATATGAGATGTCAGACAAAAAAAAAACTGCCAGCAAAGCAGGCAAGATTGGAGTTTTATTCATATTTGCATCATCAGCATCTGGAGCTCTGAAGGAGCATGAGAAGATGAATGGATTAATGACTTCAAATGATAAACTCTAACCTGCAGGATCTCTGAGCAGACTGAAAATTTGTCTAGAGTCACAGAATGGGGTGGGGTGGGGGCATCATGCTTGTAGTCCCATCTCTCACAAACTGCAGCCTTATTGTGTATTTTTATTTTTAAAAATTTTTTATTATTAACATATAATGTATTATTTGCCCCAGGGCACATGTCTGTGAATCGTCAGGCTTACACATTTCACAGCACTTACCATAGCACATACCCTCCCCAATGTCCACAACCCAGCCACCCTATCCCTACCCCCCCACTTCCCAGCCACCCTTAGTTCATTTCATGAGTTTAGGAGTCTCTTATGGTTTGTCTCCTTCCCCATCCCATCTTGGTTTTGTGTATTGACTGTAGGTTGTTTCTAAAAGGAAAAACCTTGGACGTCAAAGTCTTTGTTTTGGCTTCTGCCTGCAACAACCCCACCCTGTATACTGAGCAAGGGCTTCAGAGAAACTTGACCACAAGTCAAAACCACAGTAAGATACTACCTCTACACCTGTCAGAACGGCTAAAATTATCAACTCAGGAAACAACAGGTGTTGGCGAGGATGCAGAGAAAGGGGAACCCTCTTACACTGTTGGTGGGAATGCAGACTGGTGTGGCCACTCTGGAAAACAGTATGGAGGTTCCTCAAAAAGTTACAAATGGAGCTACCCATGACCTGGCAACTGCACTACTACGTATTCATCCAAAGGATACAAACATAGTGATTCGAAGGGGCACATGCACCCCAATGTTTATAGCAGCAATGTCCACAATAGCCAAAATATGGAAAGTGCCAAGATGTCCATCAACAGATGACGGATAAAGATATGGTGTGCATGCACACACACACACACACACACACACGCACGCACACACAGAAATATTATGCAGGCATCAAAAAAAATGAAATCTTGCCAACTAGAGGGTATTATGCTAAGTGAAATAAGTTAGTCAGAGAAAGACAATTATCATATGATCTCACTGATACATGGAATTTAAGAAACAAAACAAACAAACATAGGGAAAGGGAAGGAAAAATATAATAAGATGAAAAGTGAGATGGAGGCAAATCATAAGAGACACTTAACAACAGAAAACAAACTGGAAGTTGCTAGAGGGGAGGTAGGTGCGGAGAAGGGATAATTGGGTGATGGGCATTAATCGGAGGACACTTGATGCAATAAGCACCGGGTGCTTACAAACTGATAAATCACTGATATATCAGTAAATAAACTTATAAATCACTAAATTCGACCCCTGAAACTAATAATACAATATACGTTAATTGAATTTAAGTAAGAAAATTTTAAAAATTAAAATAAAAAAATAAAATGCTGAGATTCTTATAAAGTTGAGAAATTTCCCAATTTTATGTTTTGTGTTTATCTAAAGCAAGTTAGACCTCTACTTAGGACAAAGGCTACCTTGTTGGGAAAGGAGTGTTCAAGTTAACATGTTCTCTGATAAGCTTTCTTTGCCCCTTTTAGTGTCCTTGCAGTTGAACTCATCATTTTCCAGGGTCCCCTTTTATTTTCCCTGGGTTACTTCATCCATCCAGTCATTTATGAAAGTTGCTAACTGCTTCACTGAGCAAAGTCAGCACTTCTTGTTTCCAGATACAGTGCTATGTTGGCAGAATCTGACTGAGTCTTTCCTCAACAATTCCAGGAAGACGGTATCTTTAGTCTCGTATCTTGTAGCCTTCATTAACCCTGAGCAGAAACAGAAATAGACATGCCCAAATGCTGAACCCAGTATCTTTGTGAAAATCATGAAAGACAGTGTCACTTTTCCCTTTTTGGGGCCTCTGATAAGACCTTTCTGAACCACAGTCTGTTAGGTATCAGAGGATATGGTTGCCCCCAACCAGGCTAACCCAGGAAGTGTAGGAGAGCCAGCACCGAGGGACGAACCTGAGAGCAAGAGAAGAGGGGGACTAGTTCATGACGAATGGATCTCAGAGACAGGACTAGGGAGTAAAGTCGGCAAAGTTGCTCAGGGCTGCATTACCATCTGAGGGGCTTTTGCTGGACACTTTTATCTTCAGGTCCTGCCTTCCTCCATTAAATAATATGAAACATTGTATTTTATGATTGTTGGTATAAAGATGGATACAATCCAGACTGGATTCATTATTATAGATGAACAATAATTAGAGTTATTTTTGTCATTGTTATTTTAAACAAAATTAAAACTCCAACAACAGTTTATGAGTCTGATGCCTTCCCACTCCCTCTGCCCATCCTGCCTACTGACATCATCAGAACCCATCTGCCAGCTACAGAGTGAAGCAGGATGTGACAAACCAATGGCCTTCCAGTGTCTACTTCCTCCTTGCTCCTATGGAAGCTAGTTTTGGCTGCCACTTCTCTGAAACTGCCCCCATTGAGGTCACCAGTGACCCCCAGGTCAGCAATACTCATAGATGATGGTCAATCCTTATACTTCAGACCTTTCTGTGGCATTTGACACCATTCTCCATCTAACTGGTTTTTATTGAGTGCCCACAAGTTTTAGTCTGTGTCCCAGAGTTTAGAGGCATACTTAACTAAACAGACAAGATTCCAGCCTTCATAGGGATTTTTGCCCAGGAAAGAACCAGATAAATAGACACCAACTACAAGTACGATATGTTTTGGGGGTACTGTAGAGGCACAAGGGCCCCAAACTTGAACTTGGGAAGTTGAGAAGTGCTTCACAAGCCTTAAAGATGAATAGAAGTTCTCCTGTTAGAGGGAGAGGAGACTGTCCTAGGTAGAAAGAGCGAAAGCCCCCAGGCTTGGCAACAAGAGGACCAAGCTCGCACTCTGGTAATAGAAAGTGGCCCCATATGGCTGAGGCCTAGAGTGTGTGGGTGAGAAGGGGAGTTTGCATTGAGTGTCTCTTGAACATATCGACACCAGACACCTCTGGTGTCTGTGTGGAGAATGAACTGTATCACTTAGCCTAGAGAGATACTGAGTCCTTGGAAGCTGTGGATGGAAAGCCTGTGGATGGGACCTAGGCCAGAGATGGTAGTGCTCTGAACCAGAGAAGCAATACAAAGCAAGGAGAGAAGTGAACAGACCGAAATATTACATTAACAGGAGTTGGTGAAGCCTGGATTTGGGGATGCAGGGAAAGAAGGATGGCATCTGTCTGACTTCTTACTAGTAGAAAACAGAATCTTCTATGCTGATTAAGCATAAAGGGGTTTGTTATAGGGTATTAGGAGGCAACAGGAGCATTGGGAAGACTAGAAAGCCCGGTTTGGAAGGCTCACAGGTCAACAGCAGTGCCCACTTTACTACAGTACGGTTAGAGCAGAATCACTGTGCATGTCATTCGATCCTGTGAAACTAGGAACTGGACCCAGGAAGCTCTACCCCAGCGAGCCCAGAAGAGCTGGATGCCCCCATATTTGAGATTGCCACAGGAGGATGCTTCCCCTCACCCAGAGGCAGCCATGTTGCTCGCTTCTGTCTCCTATTCTTATGAAGGTGCAAATGGAGTCACATGTTGAACCAGACTACCAGGAAGCTTGGGGAATGTAGTTCCTGACTTTTTATAGAGGAAAACTATAGAGGAGTTGGAATGCGTGGTGAGGGACTCCCTTCCACCATCAGCCGCAGCTGGTATCTCTGCAATAGTCCTTTGACCTGAACAATACAAGGAAGGTGTTAGAACTCCCTTTCAGAGATGAGGCTTGGAGATTAAATAACTCATCTCAGCAATTGCACTACTAGATATTTACCCCAAAGATATAGGTGTAGTGAAAAGAAGGACCATATGCACCCAACGTTCATAGCAGCAATGTCCACAATAGCCAAACTGTAGAAGGAGCTGAGAGGCCTTCAACAGATGAATGGATAAAGAAGATGTGGTCCATATATACAATGGAATATTACTCAGCCAGCAGAAGGGATGAATACCTAACTTTTGCATCAACATGGATGAGACTGGTGGAGATTATGTTAAGTGAAATAAGTCAAGCAGAGAGAGACAACCATCATATGGTTTCATTCATATACGGAACATAAGCAATAGCGTGGAGGACCATAAGGAAGGGAGGGAAATCTGAAGGGGGAGAAATCAGAGAGGGAAATGAACCATGAGAGACTATGGACCCACAAAATGAACTGAGGGTCTCAGAAGGGAGGAGGAAGGGGGAGAGGGTGACAGGATGATTTGTATTAAGGAGGGCACGCGCTGTGATGAGCACTCAGTGTTTATACGTAACTAATGAATCACTGAACACTACATCAAAAACTAATGATGTACTATACAGTGGCTAACTGAACATAAAAAATAATAATAACTCATCCCAGCTCAGTCATGGGGCAGAAATTTGAAAGTATGTCTTGCTGACTCCACATATGGGTCTTTCTATTCATTCTGGCTCTCATTCAAGACTTACCTCTGTCCTGATTATCCCTAGAGTGTCTGCCCCACTCCTCCCAGACTGAAGGAAATACAAGATGCCCTCTTCCTGGCTTCCCTAATGTCCTGGACAGATCTGTGCGCAGACCTACTACACTGCATTTTCATTTTCACTTACATATATGTTGACCTCAACCTCACCCACCAAACCTGCCCTGCATGCTTTTTTATTTGGTATTAAAAGTTTCACCCATGCACAAGGCAAGAAGAATAGTGTGATGAGCTCCTGTGCACAGCACCCAGCTGTGATAACAGCCTGCACTTGCTATTTGGTGTCTCAAGCATTCTTCCTGCTGACCCAGCCTCCTTTTGTGCAGCCCTTTGCTTGATCCCTATCCTCTGCTCTGTGAGCCTCATCCCACTCAGGGAACCTCACAAACTGATGATCTCCCGTCTACACAAAGTCCTTCCACCCCAACTTTCTCCTAAGTACCTGAAATAGACTGTGGCTCCTTCTTCCCAACCCTATTCTTCTCATTTATTGAATAAAATGGAAAAATCAGGCCAGATGATCTCTTTCTGCAACTAAATTCTAGGATGGATTCTGAAAATTTCCCTCCTCTTTTTTGGTAGGGGTTGGGGAAGGGGCTTGGATTTTGGCTCAAGAATACTACAGGTTGTAAGAATTCTTTTAATTGGATTCCTGGGTATCAGAATTTGTCCTTTTACAAGTAATTCTCCTCCTCTGGACTCTTTGTGTTGGGAGCCTCTACCAACAGCATCAAGCTTCTCCTCTCTTGGCCGAGCCCCCTGTGCCCATCCCACTCTCTTTGGCATTCACATCCCCTCCCCACCACAGGAGCCTGTGCAATTTTTCCTAATACCCTGCCAGCTGTTTGACTCTTCCAAAGTTAAGTTCTCCTTTGGGAGTTCTGACAGTAGGTACTAAGGACACAGAATATGATGCTTCTCCCTAACCTGGACTCAGAAAAGAAAGCTTTGTCAGGAACATTTTCTCACTTCAGATCAACAAACTCACTCTACAGCAAAGGATATCGCAGGTGAGCACTTGAACTAAGATCACCAGTCCCACACCATCAGGGCAATTGGACAGCCTGGAGCACCAGATTGGAGGTAATACCCCGTGAGGATAGGTGCTATCCTGCAGGTTACAGTGTGCTCCCTAAATCGATGCCCATTATATGGTACTATGCTCCCAGGAGTTAGAGCACAATGGTCTGGGCACAAAGGAATAGATGCACAAGGGGCCTTGCTCACTATAACATCCAGTGACCCACTGAGACAGTTGCGTTTCTAGACCCCTAGTTGCCCACAGCAGCACTCTTTTCTTATCCCACTTTTTCCTGACCCTTCCTCTCTCTTGTGTCATTTTCTAGTCCTTCACCATGCTCCTGAGATTATCTCCCAAGTAAACTCCTTGTACCTAAATCTTTGCCTCAAAGTGTGTTTTGGGGAGACACAAGCAAGTACCCCACAGATTTGTTAGCAGGAACAAATGAGAGAATGCACCGAGCACCCTGTGTGTCTTGGAAGAAGTGCTCAGCGAATGCCAGCTACCACCATTCTTGTCTTCATCATGATCACCATCATTGTCACCAAGCTCTTGCAAGAGAGCTGAGATGACCCTGTTCAAAGTCCTGGGAGAGGTGACATTGACATACCAGGCTTCCCCCTTTCTCCTCTTCCCTCACACACTGACTCGATGTAACACTTAAAGAGTCTGTAAGCAAGGCGCAAACTACTGATAATATTCATAGCTATCAGTAAGGGAGTGCCTACTCTGCAAATAGGTACCGTGCATATAGGTACTGTGCTAGTTACATCATACACGTGATTATAGCATAACATGGCCTCAACACCCTTACCAGACTACAATAACCAGGGGCATAGTTATAATCTTAATAACAAGAGACAACATATGTTGAGCTTTTACTATACATTGGGGAGTTTCCTGGGTGCTTTACATATATGCAGTAATGCAGTATCTTCCCATTTTACAGGTGAAGGAATAGGTTCCAAGAGAGGAAGGGACCTGCCCATCACCACACAGTGCAGACAAAAGATGGAATCTGGATCAGAACCCAGATCCGGCTGACCACAGAGCTCACCCTTCCTGCTAGACCACAGGAAGGTCGTCTATTCACCGTCACTAAAATTTCTCTAGATGAGACGATGTAGCTGGGAATTTATACTTTCAGGGGAACAAAACATTGGGAACTGATATTTTCAGGAACTGAAAAGAAGACTATCACTCAGCCCAAACAAGCAAAGTTTGCAAGAAATCTAACCCTGAGACAATAATTTTAAGGAACAAGAAGACACGAGTCACTGTCCAAAATAGCAAGAATAAAGCATAGGATTCTGCTTACGCCAAAACTGATGCAGCAACTAGTTTCAACTGTAGCAGATGTGGGAAGGAGGAGTCCTGCTGTAAGCTGAGATGTCTGGAGAAAAGTGGACCATCCTAGATGTAATAAATGACTATTTTCTAACGAGTGCCTAAAGGGCAGAGATGTATGTGTCTAGTTGATAAATTCTTATCCTATTCTGCCCTTAGAAAAGTTAATCAGTAATTTATACCAATGTTGTACTCATTCTTAGAACACTGAAATTTGATCTTTTCTTATTTTTTATCTTATTATATTACAAAATAATCCACTGAGGTCTTCCAAGTTAAGGTTAGATATTATCCCAAAGCATTCCTACTATCTACAATTATAGTAAGAAAACAGAGTTGTTTCACCAGCTCTTTGAGCTATAATAAGCTAAACTTGATAGATTCTCCTTCCCCCATGATTATTTGCAATCATTACAATAGCTAGTATTTTCCAGGGCTTATTGTTTGCCAGGATCTGAGCTAAGGACCTCAGGTTATTTCATTTCATTCATATAATGACCATAAGAGAAAAAAGTATTATTCTTATCTTCATTTTACAGATAAAGGAACTATAGATTAGAGAGGTTAAAATCTTACACAGTATCATTCAGCTACCCTCTAGGGCTATTGAGATTCAAATCCATTGAGATTCAAATACAAATTCAAATACATTAATCAGTGTGTTTTAATTTGAAAGGATTATCCAGCCAGCCAGTGCCCTTTCTATGTGGACCCAAACCTTTAAGTTCCAAAGTGGCTGACATCAAGCTGAAAAAATGTGATCTGATGTATTTCTGAGTTCTCAGCAAGAAGAATTAAGACCCACCTAAAAGTTAACATCTTAATAAACCACTCCAAAGATCTACTTCTGTAGGAGGAACAAAGACCTCGGTCTTCACCACTGTGGTTTACAAGTAAGTTGCTTCCCTGTCACACTGCGAAAGCCATCACAAGAAGTCAAAACAACAGATTAAAAAATGAATATCCTTCCAAAAACAGAGTTAGGATTCACGCCCACATTTGTATGGACTTAGAAATCACCTGCACTACTCAGTGACCCCGGGCTGACCTGGTAACCGAAGATGATTCTGGGTTTGCTAGGAATCAAGAAACAGACTCTTATCAAACACGGGATCTCCTCAGGTTCTGTTAGTACATTTGATATTCAGATACTAAAAGTTGTTTCCGGCTTAATTGTTGAAAACGGAAATAAAATCTTGAAGAAGTGGAGGCACAAGTGACTTGGGTCCTTCTACTCAAGGACCTCTGATAATTTCTTGGAGTCACCAGGCAGATAAATAAACAGCCCCCAAAACAAAACTTGCCCACCCCATGGCAACCACTTACTGCAGAGGAAAGGTCCCTTACAGCAGACAGATGTCTTAAAAACAAGAACAAAAGCTATCTCAAGAAGTATGCTGGCTTTGAGAGATGTTTGTTCTCAAGAAAGCAGTGTATTGCCACCGCAAGCTAGATTCACACCCCTTGCCCTGAGGAAAAAAACATCCGGGACAATATAAGATAGTTAGGGTCTCCACTGACCTGTTTTGGGGTATCAGGAATGCTAATGAAGATCTTTCACAATAATTTCAATTGCAAGACTCCAACACTTTGGATGAAACCCTCAAACATAAAAGAAAGTAGTAGAGGAAATCCAGAGAGTATTTTATTCCCCCATCCTTTTTCCTTTGTAATTTGTTGATTGCTAACTTGACCCCTTTCATGGATTTGCTACATCCCAAGAAACAAAAAAAAAAAAAAAAAGGAAAATAAGAATTCCTTCATAAGTATAATATGGTTTTAAAGAACTATGGGTCTTAACAGGAAGGTCTTAAACTCGTGAGATGTGTTTGCCAGAAATAGGGTTGCTGATCAACTGGCCACTATTCAAGTTATATTCCTGGTTGATTGCTTTCTCCAAATACTATCATGGTGTCTTGTTAAATCATGAAAAATACCTGAGCTACATCAGGTTCACTCTGACAGAAATATTTCCTTTGAGTTGTGATTGAGTGTCAGGTCCTTGTCATCAGGAAAATTTTTCTGTAACTTATATAAAAAGAAAACTGCATTGATGACATTTTCAATGTCCTTCATTTAAAAATCCATGTTGTAAATTCCTTTGGGTATTTAGGGACACAAAAACATATAGCACTTGCAAATCAGTTTACAAGAAAACTCCAAAACGCTTTTTCTTTTAGTTTTTAGAAAGATGACGGGGGAAAAAAAAAAATGAAAATATGAAATTAGCAAACATTTTCTTAAAAAAATTATTTGACCATTTCCCTAAGTAATTTCCAATGTTTCCTTTTATTTTAATTGCTTTGTGTATATTTTATATATAAGGCGTAAGTGTATTTTTTATTATAATTCTCTACCAGTCCTTCTACAAATGATAAATAAATGCCTACCTAGATACTATAGATAGCCCATAATAAAAAGTCCAGGGATAGTAGAAGCATTGACTGATCAGGTCTCTGACAGAGTCCAGCTTCTCAGCTAACATCAGATAAGCTTGTAGCAGAGATGTTCTGCGTCCTCCACACTCCTCTGATTACCTATTGCTGTATAACAAATAACTTCAAAAAATGGTTTAAAAACAATAACCATCATTAATTTTTCTCATAAATTATGGAGGTTGACTGGGATCAGCTAACAAACTAGAGGTGATTTTTTTCCCCAAGGGACATTTGCAAATGTCTGCAGATTTTTTTTTTTTAATTTAAAGATCTAACTGGCTTTATTAAATGATTCATAGATCAGACATTTTTGTATCCTTTGGGTAAATACCTAGTAGCACAATTGCTGGATCATAGAGTAGTTCTATTTTTCACTTTTTGAGGAATCTGTATACTGTTTTCCAGATTGGCTGCACCAGTTTGCATTCCCACCAACAGTGCAAGAGGGTTCCCCTTTCTTCACACACTCGCCAACACCTGTTGTTTCTTGTGTTGTTAACTTTAGCCATTCTGACAGGTGTGAGCTGGTACATCTCATCATGGTTGTGATTTGTATTTCCTGGATGATGAGTGATGTGCATCTTTTCAAAGTGTCTGTTAGCTAATCTGGATGTCTTCTTTAGAAAAAAATGTCTGTTCATGTCTTCTGCCCTTTTCTTAATTAGATTGTTTGGTTTTGGGGTGTTAAATTCCGTAAGTTCTTTATAGATTTTGGATGCTAGCCCTTTATCTGATATGTCATTTGCAAATATCTTCTCCCATTCTGTAGACTGACTTATAGTTTTGTTGATTGTCTAGGGTGACATGGTACTGCGAGGGCTCCAGCTAACTCTAGCTTCCTCTCTGCCTCATTTCCCATCTTCTTACCAATGCCAACTCTACCACTCTAGAAAAGCCCATCTTCTCCTATACTATTTCTGCGATCTTCAGCAAGTTACTGAACATAAGCTGAATATATATAAAATATCAGCTGCTACTATGATTGTAACTACAATCCAAAATCCTTTCTGTAGCCAAATATCATGAAGAATAAGAACCTTGAATAAGAAGCCTCTGGGCCTACCATAAGCACTCAGAATTCCCCAGATAAGTATAAACGTTAGATCCAACCATAACCCCCCTGTTAACCAACATATATCATTTAAGATTCATCTTCGCTGATGTATGTACATTTACTGTGTTCCTTCGAATGGCCCACATGGGACCCTGTGGTACATGTCCATCACATTTTATCTATATATAATGAAACTACTATGTGTCAGGATCTGACAATATAAGCTCCTTATATTGATCTTATTTAATCCTTACAAGAACACCATGAAAAGGATTTTTAATGAATTTATATGCAATTTTAGGACTCCATCATCTTAGTAACTGTTCTAGGTGCCAAAATTGTCTGACATAAGAGGAAGATGAATCAAAGTTTCTCCTCAGATGCAACAATTTTATAACAAAGAATCGGGCACAGAGAAGCAAAGGTCCAGAAAGAGAAAAGTGAGAAAAACATCACATTTTAAATCAGTTTTTTCATTCACTTCCTGAGTAAATTTATCAAGTATAACCTATGCACCAGTGCATTATTCTGGGTCCTCTGAGAAGCAGGCACCAAGACAGGATTAAATGTGCAAGAAATTTATTGGGGGAACATCTGTGGGAAATAATTGCCAGGGTGCCAGGAAAGGCTGAGAGAGCCATCAGATCATGATGCAGGTCTCACTCTGCATGAAGGAAGGAAGCGAGTTTGGGTAGATGCTTCTTAGGTTGCCATCCAGTCTAAGAAAAGTGGGGCAAGGCCATAGGGGTTATGTCAGGCCAAAGTTGCTCATCAAGGGAGTCTTACATCTCTTGGAAATGAACCTATTTAATCCCTGCCATGCACAGCCAGCCAGTGTCTGGGAGCAGCCCATGGGGAAACATGGCTTTGGTACAAACTCGATGATGGATTTCAGAGCCAAGCAGGACTTTGTTATCCACCAAAAAAGGAAAGAGGAGCTCTAATATAAAGAGGAGGAAAGGCCCTCAGCCTAGACTGTTCCTAACCTATTAAGCACCTCCCGGGAACTTTTCTGATGAGCCAGCACCCATACTCCTAAATCTAGAGAGGTGCACAAGGAATGAGAGAATTATTAAAACTTGTCCAAGCAGGTTGTGGATATATTCCTGGCTGGTCTGTACTCCCCCACTCTCATTTATTAGGTATGAAGGAAGAAACATTCACTGTCTTAATCCACTTGATTTTTGTTTTTGTTTTTATATCACATCAGGAGAATGGATCAAAGAAAGGCAAATTAGAAGCAAAGAGACCCACTTTAGGTGCCCAGATTAATGTGGTGGCAATGGAGGTAAGGAGAAGAGAATTGGTTGAAAATATATTTTGGAGGGGCGCCTGGGTGGCTCCGTCGTTAAGCGTCTGCCTTCGGCTCAGGTCATGATCCCAGGGTCCTGGGATCGTGCCCCACATCGGGCTCCTTGCTCGGCGGGAAGCCTGCTTCTCCCGCTACCATTCCCTCTGCTTGTGTTCCCCCTCTCGCTGTGTTTCTCTCTGTCAAATAAAATCTTTAAAAAAAAAAAAAAAGAAAATATATTTTGGAGATATAATCTGTAGGATCACTGATGGATTACATATCCCTGACCTCAAAGACTGCACACTTGGGCAGACTGCAGTAGAATGTGTCAGAAAGTCATCCCAACTTAATTAAACACTATCAATTAAACACTATCACTCTTTGGCTTCTACCACAACCCTACCATGAAGAGGTCATCTTGAAGGATGTGTTTAACTTCATCCAATCATGTACCATGTTATTTCCATAGAAAGGCCCATCCCCGTCTCTTGTGTTGGTTAATACTGTCTGTTTTTTTAATTTTCTTATCCAGATGAGCTCATCTACTAAAAGCGATGAGAACTCAAAATCATTTTATAAAATCATCTAGATAATAATGTTAGAGCTCAGCAATTTTCAGTTAAGGAACAACAATGTCCCAAAATAAGAAATCCACCTGAAGGTTAGAAAGAGGGTATAAAAAGCACATACCAAATATCACTGTGAAAATTTTAAGTCTAACAACTGAGATACTCCACTTAGTGTTTCACTGAGAACCCAGAATAACCTTCAGAAATTGTCTTTGGTTTCTTTACTGAGCACAGCATCTGCTTATTTAACCTAAATGAAAGTGTATTCTATTAGATTGAGATCAGCCTGTAAATCCAGCTACCGGTTTATTCTTAACAACAGGAAGTCTAGGGTAGGTGTGCAAGAATGTCCACTGTCTTCCCATGCATACCAGCCTTGATGTCATACCCTTCACATCAGGGATCACTAAGGTGTATGCAAGTTTGTGCTAGGAAAAAAGATAACAAGCACCATGAGGGAGAGCAGGACAACACGCTCCATGGAAAGGAAAATCACATCTGATGCTTGGGGCAATCAGCTCTTCCACCTTCCTATCAACTCTTCGGTAATGTCTACATTGCACATAGAAGCAGTTTAATGAATAAGTTCAGGGAGGGTACATAAAGGAACAGTTTTATTTTCTTCCTTCCCCTGCTTCCAGCATGTTCTGATGGGTCTCCTTTCTCTACCTTTTGATGACATCCCAGGAAGAAACTGTGACCTTCCAATCTCCTTAGTTTCATGAATAATCTCTCAGTTGTAAAGACTCATTTTCAGATACTATAAAATCCCATCCAGCAAAACAGAACTTGAAACTCATATCTCATTCCAAGCTCTGTCCCTCTCCTTTTTCCTGTCTCCTCTACCCAGCCTTCCCTAATCAGGACTGACCTTGACTAGGAGACTTGCAGTAGAGATTGGACAAGACATTTTCCTCTACTTCTCCCATCTTTTCTCATTCCCTAAGAGTCAGTGCATGGAAAAGACCAGTTAGAGGAAGGAGAAAAGTTTTTTTGTTTTTTTCCCTACATGGTCACCAGTTTGCTTCTCACTCCCTGACATCAGGTGGCCAAGTCTACATTGCCCCCATTCACATATTGGTTTCTTGTGGGACATGTACGTGGGTTCTTCAGAATTCCTGGGGGAAACACTGTACTGCTCAGTTCCTAGAAAGGATAATGTACTCTCTGGTTCTCTTTGGACCATACTTAACTCCTGCTTCCCATGGAACCTCCCACAATTGAGTCCCCTTGTCATCACCTGACCTCTTGGGAGGATTCCTTCTCAATGATTGTCATCGGCTACATGTTTGTACATAATACATAAGCTGAAACCCTAACCATCCCACTCCATGGTGGGATTAGTGCCCTTATAAGAAGAGACAGGAGAGAGCTTGCTTCCTGTCTCTGGTCTCGGCCATGTGAGGACCCAGCAAGAAGATGGCCATTTGTAAGGCAGAAAGAGATATCGCATCAAAACCCAAGCATGGCGGCTCTCTGATCTCAGACTTCCTAGCCTCTAAAACTGTGAGAAATAAATTTCTTTTAAGTCTCCCAGTCTATGGCATTCTGTTATAGCAGCCCAAACTGACTAAAACAATGGCTCAAGCTTGACCGCCTTCTGTGACAAAGGAAATGTAGGCCAAATGCTCTCTTCTTTTTTTCTTCTTGCAGCCAGAGCAAGCTGTACCATCTGCCTCCCACCTCTAAAATTCTCCAGGTTGTAATTAAGCTTTACACTGTATATTCAAGAAGCCCCCTAAGCTCCAGCCTCCAGAGTTGGGAACTGGTGGCACAGCTGGAATGACTGTCATGCTTCAGAGCTCATGAGCTGTCAGCCTCTCTTTTTTTTCCCCCAAATATGTTTATTTTTTCAGTGTTACAAGATTTATTGATCATGCACCACACCCAGTACCCCATGCAATATGTAGCCTCCTCAATACCCACCACCAGGCTCGCCCAACCCCCCACCCCGTCCCCTCCAAAACCCTCAGTTTGTTGCTCAGAGTCCACAGTCTCTCATGGTTCATCTCCCCCTCTGATTTCCCCTCATTCCCCCTTCCCTTCCTTCTCACAATGCCCTCCATGTTTTTCTTTACGCTCACCACGTAAGTGAGA
>JAQQSY010001046.1:0-14667 GCA_028646535.1 Procyon lotor | reverse complement strand
TGAACGTCCCTAGGCCTAAGAATATTTCGGCTGGTTTTCTTACGTTTCGTCCCTTCCCACGTTCTGGCCGCCTATGCATTTAGCCCCAGGGGGTGCTGAGGTCCCCGGCGCAGACGTACCCCACTCGTTCCTTTGGACCCAGGCCCAGGGAAGCCCCTCAGGGCAGCCGGCGGGGAATCGAGGTAGAGCTGCTTCAGGAATGACAATGTTTTCATACTCAGCCGGCTGTTCCCCTGAAACTCTGGAAACATTGAAGGGCAGTTTCTTTGAAAAATAAACACCGAGAAAAATTATTTTTCAAAAACACATTTTTTAAGATTTTATTTTTAAATCCTCTCTACACCCAATGTGGGGCCCGAACTCACAACCCGGAGATTGAGGGTCACCCGGTCCCAACACTTTTGTGCTCAGTTCTGTGTGCTGAAACCAGGGTTGGCTGCCCTGGTGGAAGGCGTTTCCTGCCCGCAGTGAGGACGCCCACGCGGCGGGGGTCAGGCTGGACCGGAAGCCGAGTGCGAGCCACAGGAAGGAGCAGGCGGCTGGCGAGACGATGGGCTGGTGCTGGTAACAGCCTAAGCCGCGTGTCCGGGCCCAGGAGGGTTTCTCGAGCGCTGCCCTCCGACCGGCCCTTTGGGAAAATGCTTTCCGGGAGCCGTGGCTTAGAAGGACTGGGGGTGACCCCGGTGCCCAGCCACGCACAACAGGGCCAAGGTCCGGGGCACAGGCCACCAGGACCCCGAGGCAGACACCCGGGCAGCTGGGATGGGACGCCCACCTGGGGAAGACGCGGACACCGAGGCCGCGGGTGGGCAGACCGCAGTCTCCACCGGGCGGGAAACGCTCTCGGCGCCGCGGCGGTCCACGGGGGAGCCCGGGGACCCACTTCACCCCCTTCGGAGGGGCTTGGGAGACATCCACGTTGGCGAGGCAACACAAACCCGCAGCCACACCGCCGACAGCCAGGGAGGCGAGAGCCCGGTCCTGTGCCGGGGAGGGGGCTGTGTGTGCCCATCGTATGCTCATCCGAGGTCCGAGGGAGCACGGCTTCCCTGGGGACCCCTCCCTCCCCCATCCCCGACTTCCGTGGGCCTCACACCATGGTCATGACCCTGAGTGCCGCCGGCTGGAACCTTCGGATCTTTCTCTTCAGGGCCTTGGAGGCCTTGATGCGACACAGTTTGGGCATCGGGGGCAGGGGTGGCCTGCGGGCGCCCGGGGCCCTGGAGGGCTGTGGCTGCAGGGGACATGCCCGAGGCCAGGCCCCGGCCTCCGAGTCACTGCCGCTGGACTCCTGGTCCCCAAAGCAGCTGGCGGTGTGGTCGCTGGCCCCGTCCTCGCTGGTCTCGGCCACCGTGGAGTGGAGCAGGGAGGCGCCCCTGGCCGACCGCTCGGAGCCCTCCGACTCGCTCCTGACCCGGGCATCCTGCCGGGGCAGCCTGGGTCTCGCCCGTGCACACACGGGCCGCAGGCCCCCCGCTCGGCTCGCCGCCGGCCTGGAGGGCCCCGGGCTGCCTGAGATCTCCACGGAGGACAGCCACCTGCGCTGCTTCTTACGGGCCTCCCCGCCGGCTGCCGGAGCAGCTGCTTCCGAGGGGCATAAGGCCTGCACGGGGGCCCGGCGACCCTCCCGTCGGGTCACCAGCAGGGGCACCAGGAGGGGCACGGGGTAGAGTCTGGGCTCAGAGCAGGACCGGCTGGGTGCTGCTCCTGCCGGGGTGGGCCTCCTCCTGAGACCCTGCCCCCACTCGGGGGGCAACACGGGGGCTGCGAGGGCCCCCTCGGGGGACAGCTGCCCCCCAAACCGCAGGACCTTGTCACTGGCGCCTCTCTTGATCCTCACAGACAGTGTCTTGGGATGGCCTGTGTTCTGCCCCAGGAGGGAAGCTCCGCGGTCAGCAAATGGGGGCCGGGCCCAGCAGCCTGGGGCCAGTGCGGGGTTCTCCCTGCCCCCGCTCCTGGGGGGCAGCAGGACCCTGCTGTCCTGGCAGCTGAGAGCTGGCCGCGGAGCCCGTGGGCGGGGAGAGGGGCCTGGCCCACGCCCGGACTGAGGGGAGCCCAGAGGGCTGTCCCCATGGACGCAGCCACTCGGGGCTTTGGGCCCCTCCTCTGGGAGGCTGCTGGGGCGTGGGGTGGCCATGGGCAGTGCAGGCCCCCGCTGCTTGAGGCTGTCCCCGCCGGGGTCCCCCCTCTGAGCCATCCCACCTGTCCCTGCTCTCTCTGGGGCACACACCCGCTTCTCTAGGCCATCTTCCCGCTCTGCTCTCTGGCCACCAAGCACCGGTGGGGATGGGGGTGCCTCACGTCTTAGGGGTCCCTGCACACCCACACCGCCCCTTGGGGGGGCCCCTCGGCCCCGCAGCCTCAGCAGCTTGTCTATATAGGCTGCAGCTGGGCCAGCCTCGAGGACGGCTCCATTCCGGATGGAGCCCAGGGCCTCGGGGCTGGGAAGGGGCTCCCTGGGGGGCGAGTGGCCAGGACTCGGCAGGGCCTCCTTGTGGAGAGTGAAGAGAGGGCTCTGCAGAGCCACAGCGTGCAGGGGGCTGGGGTATGGGTAGACCTCCCTGCCGCCCCTGGACACCAGGTCGCGCCGGTACTTGGGGTCCAGCACGGGGGCTGGGAGGCCCGTCCCGGGGCAGAGAACGGAAGTGGACCTGGGGTCTGCACGGGCTTCCTGGAGCACCAGCTCGGATGGCAGGACTCTTTCAAGGTCCCCTGGGAATGAGAAAAGTGAGGTGAGCCGCAGGTGAGTGGGGAGAGCCCAGGGCAGTCCGAGCCTCAGCTCCCGCGCGGCGCCCTGTGCAGGTGTGGGCGGGGAGGCCGGCGGGAGCAGCAGCCCCCTGGGCACCCCGACGCCGGGCACGAGCCTGCACAAAGGGCTTGCTTGCACACTCACTCTGTCACCCGTTCCCACCGCCCCTCCACCACACGTGCAAGGTAAAGCCTGGACGCAAGGTGGATCAGTTTGATGCCCTCGTCCACCCAAGGTTTGGGTTGCTCTCGGTGCTGTGTCCGTTCCGATGACAGAATGGGTGCATAAGGGGCCAGTCAGGGTGTGTAAGGGTTCTAGAAGGATCTTTAAAATATCTTCCTGATGTCCACTTAAATCATAAGGAAAACAATGCTGTTTACCACAAGAGACTTGCTATAATGAACAGAAATATTTCTGTCTCTATCCAAACACCAAAAAAAGCCTATAGAAAACCTGGAGTTCTTGTGGGGCTTGCACCAGCACCAAATACACACGGGGCTCCTGGCTCTGTGCTCAGCGCCCCCACTACCCGGGGGGCCTCCCGCCCTGCCTGGCTCCCCCTTACCTGTGGACACCGGCCTGGGCCGGGGCACACCCTCCTCCACGGCTGGGGTTCTCCAGGCCGGCAGGGGCGCTCCGTGCACGGTGGTCTCGTCGGCTGACCGGGGCCGGCCATCCCCAGCATCGGGGTCAGCCGGCAGCCAAGTGCCCAGGGAGGAGGACATGCGGTCACTACACACAGATGTGCGGGATGCCGACAGGGAGCAGGAGCCGCCGTCGCTCAGCTCGTAGAAGCCTAGACGGGGCGAGCAGAGGTGGTCAGTGACCCCGGCACAGCGGCCCCTTTCCGCCCGAGCCGGCCCCGGGGCTAAGGGGGGGCCCAGGATCTCAGCAAGGCGGGCCCTGCAGAGGTCATCTGGGGACTCCCGTGACTGTCCACTGTCGCCCCGTGAACACGGTCCGTGGGAGCCCCCTTCGCCCATGCCTCCCGACCGGAGTAAGTGGTGTCCCTCTCCCTAGGTGGCCGGGCCTCTGGCATCCTTGTCCCTCCCTCCCCGATGCCTGCGGCCATCAGACAGAGGACAGCACACTGGGGCCTCCAGCCTGCACCCCGATGCACACATTACACACCCAGACCAGGCTATGGTTTTGCAAATTTACAAAAAGAGAGAGAAAAAGCGGACAGTGCCGTCCGTGCTCTCCTGGGTCTGCCGTGTGCACCAGGCTCCGGCCACACGGGATGACATGCCCTGAACCAGGAGGGTGGGAAGGGCTCCAGAACCATCTCCTTGAGGCATTAAAGCGAGGGACACACGGGCAGCAGGCGAGGGGACAGTGTCCTGCCCACCTTCTCTGCCAAATGACCCAGAGCCGAGACTCCAGAAACCTGCAGACCATCGGCTCTTCAAGCAGCTCCTCGCCCCCTCCCTATAACTCCGACCTGAACGGAGCCCGGCACACGCATCAGCCCTAAGGAGGGGGACACTCACGGCAGCTTCGTCCATCAAGAGCAGGAAAAAATTTCCCCATAAATGCACACTCTGTGCACACGCCCTTCTTTCCAGAAGCACATTTAGGGAGGACGGGGGAAGGGGGAAGTGGTCCCTGGGAATACGCTCTCCGGGCGGGGGGCCGCGCTCAGAGCAGGGCCTGAGAGCCCGGGCAGGGGACCGAGGTGCCCCGGGGGGCGGACGGGGAGGCCGGCTCTGCGCGCGGGCTACCTGAGCTGGGCCTGCTGTCGCCGTCGGCCACCTCGCTGCAGGGGCCGCTCACGTCCAGCTGCAGCTCACTGATCTGCCGGTCCAGCTGCTCCAAGTGGGTTTTCAGGCCCACGTCCTGGTGCCGTAAGCGGTTCTAGGGAGGGAAAGCGTGAGACAAGGCTATGTGAGCACCGAGAGCAAGCTCGAGGCCCCGCGGGTCGTGGGCACTGGGCACGCCATGTCAACTCCAAGCGTCCCTGGGCGCCAGCTCCCCGGCCCGGCAGCCCCTCCCTTGTCCCCGGAGCCAACGCCCCTGCCCGCTGGTCACCAGAGGAAACGAGCCCCTGCCCCGCCGACTGGCTTCTAGACACGTCAGCAATTCTCGCGAGCTACGTCTGTGTAAGGAGAGACCTAGAGCCTCCGAGCACAACCTCAGGGTCCCTGAGGACCTGTGACCCCTCCTCTTGCACGAGGCCCGGATGACATTCAGCTGCTGTTCTCCGAGGTTTAGGTAAGACCTGCCTCCCACAGCCACAGTTCTCTTACTCAGCGGGGCCCCGTGGCCCCGGACTTTTCCAGGACGTAGGAAAGTCCCCGGCGGAGAAAAAGGCCCCCTTCTGCGTACCCCACCCCCTTTACAGGTGTCTCTTCCGGGGCTTGTGGAGCCCTCAGGGATGGGGCAGAGGCCCGGCAGGAGGGGCAGCACCTGCACTCAGCGCGTCTCAAAATCTGCCCCAGCATCTTCTGGGTTTAGAGGCTCACATCCGGGCTCTGCCCTGATGCTCTACCCTGCGCAGGCCTCAGCCGTGAATGCGTTACTATGAGCATCAGCCACACATATGTGTGTAATTACATACTACACGTGTGTGTGCATGAGGTTACTGTCCTTGTGATTCGCACACAGCCCACCCGTGAGTAATAGATACGCAGAACCAGCACGAGTGCGTCACAAACGCCGACTTCCTTCTTCCCATCGTGACGCACCGTCCTCAAGGTCTGCTGCATAAATGTCTTGTTTTTATGTCTTGTTTTTATCAACAATTAAGTTTAAGGCAAATCATGAATGAATGTAATTATGTGGTTCACCCTGTTTAAGAAAACGATCGTGTTTCAAATTTAATATTGAAAGTGAGGCATTCCCGTGAGCCCCGTAATTATTTCAGTAACCCTCAGTACCATGAGGCTGCCGTCCAAGAGGGAAGCAGGCGGCAGGAACCTCCCGTCCTTACGAGGGAGTTGCATGGGCGCGGCGTTCGGAGAGCAGCCCGAGAGGTGCCGTGGGTGACAAGCCCAGGGCCTGACACAGCACTCGGTGCCTGCCAGGCCACCGTCCCCGGGCCACTGTGCCCAACTCCCCTGTGTTCCGGGACCCCATCCACGGCTCTGGGAGCAAACTCCATGTGTCTCGCTGCCATAACACTACCTGTGAACCTATCACGGCCAAAACCATCCTGAATTTAAGAAAAACTTTATAATCCCCGAACCATCCAGTCCAGCCTAAACATCTGACTTCTCACTCAGAATATGTTTACAAAGGAAAGCTTGATCCGTGTGAAGAGCAGCGACAGAGAGAGCCTGGTGGGGGGGGGGGGATGCAAAGGTGGGCTTCCGCCAACGCCCCTCCCCGCAAAGAACACTAGATTTGGGCAGAGGGGCCGGTGTGCATTTTTACCGCCAATGACTTTGCTTTTCCTGCCAGAAAGTAAGGCCGCTGTGCCAACAGAAAAGCCCCTCTGCCAGGTCACACCCCAATGCTTATGAAGCGATCTGCTTCTCTTCCAAATCATGATGTTCTCCTCCTTCTGAAGGAGGGGGGCCCCGCCGGCCCCCAGTTCGCTTCCTTCCTCCCTCTGAACCTCTTTCCAAAAACGAGTCACCTCTGTGTGTTTGTGCTGAGATTAATTGCTTCGTGATTAATATTTGGCCAGCCAGGCCTGCGGTGGGTGGCTTCTGATTAATGTCGAGAGGTCGCAGACACACGGGCTTCGGGGACCGTTCTTATTAACCCTTCCCCATCCCTCACTTGGGGTTTACATGTCTCTGCTTTTCATTAACTCCTTCGTGGCGTCTAACTTTGCGCTAAGAGTCCCAAGTCTGGTCTGTGACCGGGAGAGAGCACGACCCACTGAGGCCCGGCCACCGACAGTCTCTCCCCACGAATGTCCTCCGCAGACAAGACGTCACAGAGACGTCGGGGCCGGGGGACCAGGACGGTGGCTGTCACGTGCACCCCCGTCAGAGCAGCCGGCAGGTTTGGGGCCCCCTTCTCCCCACCTCCGTCCCCAGCAGCTAGGCCCACTATCAGGGCGGCGTACAGTGTCAGAACCCCCCAACCCATGTAGGGGCAGAGGGGGAAGGGAGCGCACACCCACAGGTCCCGGGAGGAGGGATGGCCTGAGCACACACGCAGGTGCTGGGGATCCCGGCCCCCCCGGGAACACGCATCTGGACAGACTTCCCGGAGGACACAAAGGGTTCCTAGAACCGACGCAAGAAGCTTGGGAATGGCAATCCCCGGATCGCCATGAAGAACGGGGACTCTGCTTACCCCTTTCTCTGCAATGTGTACTTTCTGCACCCTAGGGGACCATCGGTTTCCCCTAGTGTATCTTCGGTTTCCGTCCACGACCCAGCGTTCTGCTCTCCTCAAACCCTTAGGGCAGAGCCAACGGACAAAAAGGGAAACTGCCCTCAAGTTCGGGACACACCCACGGCGTCTAAACCACCTTCTCTCCTCCAAAGCTGAGCATCCACACAGGAGAAAGTCGAGGCCCTGTAGGGGCCAAGCTGCCAGAGGAGTCCACGGATCACGGGCAAAGGCCCCAGGGGCACAGGTGGGCCTTGCGGAAACCGGACGGAGGCCTGGCACAGTCCTGGGGACCGTGAGCCGGTTCGCCCCCCCCCCCCGAGTCCCAGGCAGGCCGGCCTCAGAGGCGGCCGACCTCGCGCTGGCTGGGGCAGAGGCGGCCTGCCCGCTCTGCCCGCTCTGCCCGCTCCGCCCGCTTTGCCGTAGTTAATGCCAGGACCCGCCAGCGAAAAGCAATTGTGGCGCGTTGCCATTCTCAGGACGAGTCACGACCGGCCGAGTCAATTCCTGGGAAATCCTCCAGGTAAGATTTCACTGCGGGGTCCCCAGGACCCTTCCTCACTTGCACCTCAGGGCACCTCTCCCAGTGCTCCTCGCAGCAGCCCTGTGGGAGGAGGAGGCCCCAGCCACCCCTGGGGCATTGCAGGCCGCATGGGTGTCGCCAGGCACCTCTGGCCTGCGCAGCAGGGACGGCAGCCACCTCTCAGGGATGACAGGTCCTCCTGAACTTATCAACAGATAAGCCTAGGACCAGAGGGGAGCAGCGGCCCCACTTGGAGGTCACGGGGGCACCGTCAGCCCCGGAATCTCCAACAGGGAGATAATAAACGTTCTCTTCTCTTAGAGCAATGGAAGGCGCCCCTTTATTGGCTCACCAAATAGTAAGCGCCTACTGTATGCTGCTTTGTGACTTCCGGTGCAGCCTGTTTCGGTGATAAGCGTTAAAGTGCTAACTCTGCTAAGCTCCCAAGGGCAGTTCAGATCTCTAGAAAAGCTCACGCTCATTGTCACTGGGGAACTCCTGTGGGACAGAGCGCCCAGGGGCAGACCCAAGTCCTCTGGCTTCACACCTGCAAGCTGACACCCAGCCCTGCCCTGCCCACGGGATGGGAGGGGCCCCGAGTGGGAGGGCGCTGTGGGGTCTGCAACCACACCGGGCAGGAAAGCCTTTGGATTATACTCTTCACCATGGCACTAGTACTACTCCCGTTTTTTTCCCTGCAAGAAAAATGTGAAAGTGTTAAGCCCAAGCTGATGTCACACAAATTCAATTATTCTTCTCTTTTGATCACATAATCCATGCCAAGAACAAAGTTTGAAGACAAAGTCTGCGTGTTCCTTCTGGTCTCCACATAAAAAAAAAAATTTAAACAAAAAAACCTGTTTGATCTCTTCCAAAGGCTACTTGTAATTAGAGGCTGACGACTCGCGAGTCTGATTTGTGTATTACTTAAGTCAAGTTAATCATCAGCTGCGCTCCCGCCCCGCGGACCAGCGCTCAGGGCTGCCTCTCGGCGGCTCCCTGCTCTCCCCCTGGAACCATGCATCTCTGCCCGCGGCCGGGGGCTGCAGACCCCGGGTGCAGACGTGCAGGGAACTGGGGCGACCAGGAAGGGGCCGGTAAACCACGGGGATGGTCCCCCTCCGGAGCCGGCCCCTGCCCTCTGTGGGGTGGCTCGGTCACAGGCAGAGTGGGGTCTACACAGTCGGGGCCCAGGTTCTACTCCCTCCACTTCCCGCCTGTTTTTTGCAATATGGGTCCCGAGTCCCAGGAGGCATCTTCCAGATTCCGGAATCCAGAAACACCCAACAAGGCTGCGGAATCACCCGGGCCGCCTTGTGAAGACAGCCAGATAGGAACCTTGCCATAGAGCCTTTTCATCTCTCCTTTAAAACGCACTGCAATGCTGGGAAAACTCTTTGAGTTGTTTCCAATACACGAAAGCCTACAGCAGATTCAAACCGGGGAAAACCGTCTGAGGGTCCTCAAGCCTGTAAAACGGAGCTGGCATTTGGAGGAGCCCAGGGAGCTGGGAGACACAAAGGTACGCAGTCCTAAGCAGGTCCCGGGTTCTACCTGCTCTGGGATTCAGAGGACACGCCTCATCCTGCAGGTCGGGTTACAGTTTAAAGCTGAAGAAGCTTTCGTGGGACGCTCGCTTTCCTCGACATTTTGTTACAACGACACGACCCCATTTAACCTGAGCACCTTAGGAGGCAATTCGGGCTGCGGCGAGCACCCGGGCAATGTTGGTCCCGAGCCCGCGCAGCGGGGCCACCTGTATCGGGTCTGACACCAGGATCCCAAGCGTCCCCCCGCCGGAGAAAGCGACTTAACGCGCTCTTATCAGAACAGCGGAAGTCCAGCAGGAAAGCTCAGAGCCCGGCTGCCGAGAAGGAGGCAGCGCGCAGCCCCCCGCGCGCATTTGAGTCGGGATCCTCGGCCCCGTGCCTCGGGCCTGCGCGCGCGTCCCATCGGAACCGCAACCGCGTCCCCTTCAATCGTGGGACCGCCCGGCCGCCGCCGCCTCGCTGCCCGCACCAGGTGGCCCGGCCCCCCGCCGCCCCGCACGCCGCAGCACCCCCAGGCCCCCGCGCTCCTTACCAGCTGCTCCTGCAGCGCCGCCAGCGCCGCCTCCAGCCGCAGCTCGTGCGCGCGGGGGCCGCGGGGCAGCTCGGGGCGCGCGGGGTCGCGGGGGGCGGCGGGGCCCGGCGGGGGCTGCATGGCCAGGGCGCCCCGCACTCGCGCCTGCTGCGTGGCGCGCAGCCCCTGCAGCTCGTGCAGCCCCGCGAGCGCCGCGCGCAGCCGGGCGCCCACCCTGCGGCGGTCCCAGCCCGCGGGCCCCGGGGGGCCGCCGGGCGCCCACATCCCGCGCCTGGCCTCCCGCGAGCCGGCCCGGCCTCCCCGGAGCCTGCTCGGCCTCCCCGGCCTCCCGGAGCCTCCTCGCAGCCTCCTGGGCCGCGCGCGCGGCCTCCTGCGCCGCTTCTCCCCGCCCCCGCCCCGCAGGTCTCCAAGGTGGGGTGGGACCTATCCGTGGCCGCGGAGGGCGGCGTTTGCACACGCCCCGAGGTCACAGCGGCCGCCCCCGGGCCCGCCCTGCCGTCGGAGCCCCGCGCCCTTGGGGCCCCTGGGACGCAAGCCCTGCTGTGAGTCTGGAGGGGACCAAGGGAGAGGGGGGACCCCAGCAGGAGAGCCGGAAAGGGCCCAAAGGGGAACAAACGCGCTGAAAGGTTGTTGTTTTTTTTTAATTAAGATAAATTCTTGGGACAGTGCGACGTTGTAAGGACCGTGTTACCATTTTAAGCTTGTTATAGATTTGAAAAAAGTATTACTCACTTTTCCTAATGTATATCTGCAGTGGGAATCCCCCCAATTTTGGGGGTAATAGCTTTATGGAGATGCAATGAACTTATCATTACCGTGCACCCACTTAAAGTGTACAATTCAGTGGTTCCTTCTATATTCACGACCATCACAAGGGTGTGCAACTGTGACCACGATCAGTGATCCCAAAAGAAATCGTCTACCCATTGGCCTCACCGCCCCCCCCATTCTCCCTCTACATCCGCATCCTGAGGAACCAGGAAATTTCCCGTAAGTAGGATCATACCGGGGATGGTCCTCTGCAGCTTCTCTCCCGCCCGGTGGGTGTCCCCGAGGTTCCTCCGCGCTGTAGCCAGTCCCTCCTCGATCCCTTTCTGTTGGTAGACAATATTCCATCGTTTGGATAGACCACTTTTATTTCTCCACTCATTTATTGGTGGAGATTTGGGGTGTTTCCACTTTTTGGCTACTACGAAAAATCTGCTGTGGACATTTACACGCTAACTTTTCTTTGGAAGGATATTTTCACTTCCCTTCTGTATAGACCTCAGAGGAGGGAGCTACTGTGTTAGGTCTTTTGAAGGCCTAACCGACTGCTTTTATTTATTGATTTGTTTATTTATTTTATTTATTTATATTAGCTTCAGAGGTAGGATTTAGTGATTCATCAGTTGTGTATGACACCCGGTGCTCATCACATCCCGTGCCCCACTTCATGCCCGTCCCCCAGTTACCCCAGCCCCCCGCCCACCTGCCCCCCAGCAGCCCTCAGTTTGTTCCCTAGAGTCAAGAGTCTCTTATGATTTGCCTTCCTTTCTGTTTTCGTCTTGTTTTCTTTTTCCTTCCCTTGGTCTATGTTCTTCTGTTTTTTTTTTTTTTTTTTAGATTTTTATTTATTTATTTGACAGAGAGGAGAAAGATCACAAGTAGGCACAGAGGCAGGCAGCGAGAGGGGGAAGCAGGCTCCCCGCTGAGCAGAGAGCCCAATGCGGGGCTCGATCCCAGGACCCTGAGATCATGACCTGAGCCGAAGGCAGAGGCTTTAACCCACTGAACCACCCAGGTGCCCCTATGTTCTTCTGTTTTGTTACATATGGTATTTGTCTTTCTCTGTCTTATTTCGTTTAACAGAATACCCTCTAGATCCGTCCATATCTTTGCAAATGGCAAGATTTCATTCTTTTTGCTGGCTGAGTAGTATTCCAGTGTGTGTGTGTGTGTACACACCACATTTTCTTTACCCATTTGTCTGTCGATGCACATTTCTTACACTGTCGGTGGGAAGGCAAACTGGGGCAGCCGCTCTGGAGAACGGTATGGAAACTCCCCAACAGTGAGAAACAGAGCTACCCTCTGACCCCGCAATTGCACTGCTGGGTATTTATCCAGAGGATACAAACATAGTGACCTGAAGGGGCACCAGCCCCCAGTGTTTACAGCAGTGAGCTCTGCAATAGCCCAACTGTGGACAGACTTAAATTCTCAGCGGCTCCAGATGGAGGACCCGGTGTCACCGCACCGGCCGGCGCTCATCCCTCTGCTTGTGACCATCTCAGTGAGTGTGAAGCGGTATCCCGCTGTGATCTGGATTCGCATCTCCCTGTGGCTAGGGACGTGCAGCGTATTTTCATGGACATGTTGGCCATTTGTGTATCTTCTTTGGACAAAAGTATATTCAGATCCTTTGCCCATTTTTAAAATTGGGTTGTTCCTTAATTATTAAGATGTAAATATTCCTTATGCATTCGAGACACAATTTCATCATCAGATATGTGATCCGCAAATATCTTTTCCCTTTTCTGGAGTAATATTTTCGCTTTCTTGATAGTGTACAAAAAAGCACACTTTTTGCAGCAAAATTATTTTTAATTTTGATGCAATCCAACTTAGCAATTTTTTTCTTTTCTTGCCTGGGCTCTGGGTGTCATATCTGAGACACCATTGTCCAACCAAAGGTCAAAGATCACATCTGTGCTTTTTTTTCTAAGAATTTTTTTGGTTTCAGTGCTCACATTTAATCTTTGATCCACTTCGAGGTGTTTTTTGTGCATGATACGAGGTAGGAGTCCAACTCCATTCTTTTGCATGCAGAGGTCCCATTGTCCTGGCACCATTTGTTGGAGAGCCGATTCTTTGCTCATTAAATTGTCTTGAGACTCTTGTTGATAATCAGTTGATTGGGAAAACCAGCTTCTGGATTCTCAGTTCTGTTATCGTGGTGTATATGTTGTTGTGCTGATTCCACAGCGCTCTGGATACGGTAGCTCTGTAGTAAGGGTAAGTCAGGAAGGGTTAGCCAACTTTGTGCTTTCTCAAGATAGCTTTGGCTGTTCTGGGTCCCTTGCATTTCCCTATGGATTTTAGGATCAGCTGGTCAATTTCTGCAAAGAAGTTGGCTGGGATTTTGATGGAGATTTCATAGAATATGTTGAATAATTGAAGAAGTATTGCCACCTTAAGATCAAGTCTTCTGAACCATAAACGTGGGATGTCTTTCTATATATTTAGGTCTTTAATTTCTTTCAACAGGGTTCTGTAGTTTCCAGTGTACAAATCTTATATTTGTTTAGCTAAGTTTATTTCCAAATAAAAATATTTACAAAATTCTTTTGGTACTATTGTAAATGGAAATGTTTTCTAATTGAATTTGCAGAATGTTCATTGCTAGTTTATAGAAATAAGCAGTTGAATTTTGCTGAATTTGTTTATTAGTTATAGTAAATGCTTAGTGGATTCCCTTGCATTTTTTAAATTTACAAGATCATGGTGTCTGGAGATAGAAATAGTTTCACTTTTTTCCTTTTGTATTTGGATGCTTTTTAATTTCTTTTTCTTGTCTTATTGCGTTGCCTGGAACTTCCAATACAATGTCATACGGAAGTGGTGTGAACAGGTATTCTTGTCTTGTCCCTGATTTTGGGAAGATGTTCAGTCTTTTACCTTTGAGTTGGACGTTAGCTGCAGGTTTTTCTTAGGTGCCTTTTTGTCAGGAGGAAAAAATTCCCTTCGGTTCCTAGTTTTTTGAGCATTTCTATTGTTGAGATTTTCAGGTTATCCTGTGATTTGTTACTGTTGTTGTTTTCTTGGATCTGTGTGCTTATCTTGTGTGGTAGTGGAGCAGCAGCCCGAGGCTGGAACTTATGAGACCTCAGCTCCAAGACCCCTGCCTCCAGTCTGCTCAACAGTACATGAGTGTAGTGAGTAAGGTCCCGGATGCTAGGTTTCCTAATAGAAAAATTCATGGTTCTTCCTTTGCATTTTCTTCTGGGGAGAGACAGGGTAACACTGGATATGGACCCTTGTTGAGTTTTCTGTCTTCTTCCTGTCTGTGAACTCTCTTAATGGTGTCTTTTGGAGAACAAAAACTCTTCATTTTTCTGTATTCTTATTTATCATTGATCCTTGTGTCATTTTAAAGAAAATTTTGCTCATTCAGGATCTTCAAAGTATTATTTATGCTATTCTAGAAAGTGTATGATTTCACTTTTTTCATTTAAATCTCCCAACCCTCTACAATGATTATGTATTGTACGAGGTGGGGGAATCACTATTTTGTCTCACATACCCTAGTGCAGTATTTGCTGGAAAAAAAACCCAAAAAAACAGTCAGTATTTGCTGAAAAAAACACAGTCCGTTTTGACCTGTGATGCAGAACCACCTTGTCATTAATATATTTAGGTCTGTTCTGGTTCCCTTTTCTATTTGATTAGTTTGCCTCTCCTGGCACTTGTCCTAATTATTGTGGCTTTTTATGACACGGTGACACCCAGTAGAGCATGTTCACCCACCTTGCTCTTCAAGGGTGTCTTGAGAATATTCTTGGCCTTGACAATATACTGTAAATTTTAGAGTCAGCAGGTAGAGCTCTACAAAAATCCTACTGGTATTTCGACAAGGATCACACATTAACTCCATAGTTTCATTTGGAAAGAAATGGTATCTTTATATTTCTCCTAATCCATGGACATGGAATACCCCATTATTTATAAATATGTTTTTCGATGTCTTTAAGTAGTATTTTAGAATCTTGTACATCTTTCATGAGGTTTATCCCTTCTTTCTTGGTGTTTTTTTTCCTTATACTATTGTTAATGTTCTCTTATTTTTGTTGATGAGATATGAAAATACCAGGAAGATCTCTAACAAATTTGCTAAACTCATTTATTTACTTGAATAATTTATCTTTAGATTTTTTTAGGAATTTTTTCCATATACATTCATATCATCTGTGACTAATGGAAGTTTTAATTTTTTCTTTCCCATCCTTATACCATCTCTCTCTCTCTCTCTCTCTCTCTCTCTCTC
>JAQQSY010001045.1:0-14667 GCA_028646535.1 Procyon lotor | reverse complement strand
ATCTTATTTGTTGCTTGTGTGGACGAGGTACACTTTCGGAGGTCCCTCCTCCACCATTTCTGCTGACTACACTGAAGTTCAGAAGCTCTGATAGGGTCTTTCATTTTACGAAAGGACAACAAAGGCCCAAAGAGGGGACCATTTCCAGGTCACAGAGCACGTCGGCGGCTGACCTGAGGTCAGGACAGGATGCTCGACTCCCCGGCTGCTGCTCTTTCTGCTCCAGGACCATGTCAACTCTTGTGTTGGAAGGAACCAGGTTCAGAGTGGGCACCACTGTTGGGCCAAGGAGAGCTCTCCAAGGAGTGAGGACTGAGGGTAGGAGTACCTTGTAGAGCTGAGAACTTCACTGACTTCATCTTTTACGGAGAGGGTCTCTCTGTAAGGGGCCAGGGGTCTCAAACTACAAGGCCTACCAGGGCCAAAGAGCTAACATGCAACAGGGCCCGGTAGGGCCTGTGGCAAAACAGAGCATGTGCTTAAAGGGGGCAGCTACAACCCGGTGCCGGCAGCTCCTGGTCTGCAGGGTTGCCAGAATTTCATTTTTCCAGAAAAACCAGAATTCCAGATTTTTAAAAAACATAACATCTCTCTACCTAAATGTTGGCAATAAATTTCAAATGTCTGAAAAGACTCTCTGGCGACCAGAGTAAATGCACAATATAGTTGGAAACTGTTGGACAGCAGGTTGCAATCTCTGGTGACACAAGGCAAAGGAATGTCACAGAACATGTACAGTCTCCCTAGAGGGGGGCTGAATGTAGGCCCCGGCCCAGCTCGGGAGGCCGCCGGGGTCCGCAGCAAGTCGTGTCTCGCCTGCCAGTTCATGCCACCAGGCAGGGCCCACATGGCGCCCTAGAGCAAGCGGCCTGCCCTGGGGAGGAGCACCTCGGCCACGCATGCTGGGTGTTGTGCGAGAGGCTGCAGGCATGGAGGCAGGGGCACCTGAAGGGAAGAGCAGCGCCTACCCTCGATTCCAGTGCGCATGGCAACTTCTCCGGCTCAGGCAGGGGGTCTAGGTGGAGCAGGCGAGGGTCTAGCTCATGGCTGCCCCATGCCCCTTGGGCCATCCTCTCCTCTCAGTACGTCCAGGGGAGAAGGAGGGGGCTCTTCCAGGCAGACATTGACTCTGGGGACAAGCCATTCCTTGGGGCCGCTGCCAGGCCCCAGCCGGCTAGATGTCCCTCCTCAGTCCCTGAAGTCTCTCCTTTCTAAACTCCCAACAAAGGAGGTCAGAAAGGGAGTGAGTGGAGACCCCTGGCCAGCAAGGCAAGCCCAGGCTTTTGGCCAGAACAATGATGTCTGGAAATTCTGCCCCTTCTGGACTCACCCCACCCTTTGGCGGCCAAGGCGCCAAAGGCCCACTAGGACCATAGCCAGGAGCCCCCTCTCGGACCGAAGGGTCCCTGAGGGGCGGCGCCAGTCTTGTGCCTCTCTGGGTCGTCCCCGCCCTCCCCTCCAGCATCCGGCCATGAGGCCTGCCCCAGGACTCATGCACACATCCTCCTGCCCGGGCCTCTTCAGGACCCGGATGAAGGACCATAGTCTTCCTGCCTTGGCCTCGGTAGATGATGCCGCACCCACACAGGACCAAAATCCACACACCTCTTCAGCATTGGGCCCCGAGCATGGATTCTGGGAACCTCCCTTCTCATTCCTTCCAACCCGGGCCTCCGTAAATTACCTACGCTCACCGTTTCCTGAGCATAAGTTTCTACTTAAAGTCACATAAATTTTCACTGGCTATTAAGGCCAAAACCCTGAGCTCCAGGCAGAATCGTAAGGCAGAAGAAAACAAGCTGGCACAAGGGAAACATTTCCAAAATGTTCCAGAGCTGGCTGACTTTAATTTAGAAAGTTTTTGGCTATTGACATTCAGGTTTAAGGCACATTCCAAATTACAAGAAACCCTGTCACAGGCAGGGAGCTGGCTTTGTTCTCCTGGTTTTTGCGTGGAAGAAGGAACAGATGACTTTCTGGCCTTTTTCTTCCTCTTCTTCCCTAAGAAAACTCTAAGGAGTGAGTTTGGCAATAACAAAGCTGATGACACATTCTCACCAGATGCTAAGATTACCGTTTAAAGGTCTTCCCTTTTACTCCTTGCTGAGGACACGATGCTCCCCCACAACCTTTCACCCAAAACGTGTATGCAGCAAAGACTTGTATGCATCTGTCTGGCAAGGACTACTAAAAAAAAAAAGGTGTCTCCAAATAAAAATACAAAATTACATGACTAATAGGAAGCCAAGAGTGTCAGCCACAAGCAGAAGGGACTGACTACACGAGTCAAGAAATAAAATGTCTACTTTCGCAGCAAGCGGCCATGAGGGCTGGGAAGGGAAAGGCGCCCTGAGAGAGGGACACAGGTCCTACAGCACGAGCATGATATAGGGAGCAGGAGAGGGGGGCGGAGGTGGAGGGCGGAGTGGAGGGCCGAGGCTCTACTGCTGGACGGGCTGCCCTGGGACACCTGGGGGGCGCTTTTGTGGATTTGTTAGAAACAGGTGGACATTCTCTGACGTTTCCCTGGCATCACTGTCGCTGGCAGGTGGACAGAAGTGGGAGCCACCGGTCACAGCTCAGTCGTTGCCACCACAGATCTTCAGCAAAATCTTCTGGTAATCCCCCGAGGTGTCTCCCTGGTCGCAGAAACAAGGACAACATCAGGGAGCTGTGGCCAGTTCTGGCCTCCTATCTCCTCCTTTTCTTCTGCCCAAGTGCTGCTGTGGGGAGGCAGGCCCCAGCGGGGAGACTCCCCTCCCCGGACCTGCGCTGGTCCCAAGGTGGGAGAGGCTCACGCACGCGGCGTTGTGGCGGCCCAAACCTAGGGCAGAGCACGCAGTTCGGTCTCCCCAAGCCCCTGCTGAGAAAAGACAGCGCACTTGCCCCAGTGATCAAAGTCAAGATTTGAAATATAAACTCGCAAAATTTTAAACAGCTCCCCCAAACCCCTCACTCAGGGCTAACTCATGGTGGTTTTTTCCCAGCTTCACAGCGCTGGACTGAGGCTGTACGTGACGCGGTACCTACTACACGTGCTCTGGAGCATAACTTAGTGCATGGCACTGTTACCTGGGCGTGCCAGCTCGCACCGACCTCTCCTCCACCTGACTCAGTTGCACTCCCATTAGAAGCGCAGGACACACTTAGCTAACTTCTTTTAAAAAAAATTTTTATCTTAAACATTAATTTTATTTTTTATTTACTTATTTTTTAAGTAAGCTCCATGCCCAATGTGGGGCTTGAACTCATGACCCCAAGATCAGGAGTTGCACACTCTACCGACTCAGCCAACCGGGCGCCCTGCGCTTGGCTGACGTCTTACTGGTTCCTTCTACCACGTCCCTCCCGGGGGTGAGGCCTACGGTTCCTTCCAGGAGCCCACGGGCACACGGGAGCCATCTGGTGAACAATTACGGATCCTCTGCTTTCCACGGCAGCAGGTTATAGCCAGAAAAATGGAGATGAGCTACTCTCAGGGAGAGGCCCACGTCAGATCTGAGCGAGTCTGCAGTCACAGCTGGTTGCGGTGGCTCTGCTTTCGAGACCTTAACGGTCAGAAGGTATTCGCTCTGTCAGGCTGGCCCCGCGCACAGCGACAAGAGCGGCACACGTGTCACACCAGGTACCCAACAGGACCGCCTCTTTCAAGATTGCCCAAACTCCTGGGGGGACTACTGCGATCCCTGTCTTGGGGATGATGGAACTGGGGTTCGGGGAGGGTCAGGAAGCTGCCCAAGGTCACACAGCAAGTGAGAAGAGCCAGACTGGACCCGAGGCTGCATGACCCCAGAGCCCTGGCGCTCATGTGCTTCCAGAGCTGTCTCTGCCGTGTGACTAGGTGACAGAAGGACACGTCGCGTCGGGACGGGAGTCCTCACTGACAGGCCACAGACTCACGGGGTGACCGAGTACCAAGGTGGGGAGGCTGCATTTTCTCCGAGGCTGGTGTAGGGACTCTCCCTCCCTTCCGTTTACTGAGCGAGCAGCAGGGGTGGGGGGTGCCGGGGAGTAGGGCAGGGGCGCCAACAGGGCCAACACCTGGCCTGCCCTCAGGAGCTAAGAGTCTGGGGGCCACTGGACAAACCGGGAGAAGTTGAAGAGAGCGCAAAGCCTACAGGCAAGATGCCCGCGCACACCAGGGGCCAAGGCAGACAGAGTTCCGAGCAGGGAGTACAGGGACAAGGGGGAGGCCTGGGAGGCCTGCAGGAGGCCGCCCGCTCGTCCCCCCGAGGGCCGTACCGATATGTCGTGGTACAGCGACTTGCCGTACAGCCGCTTGTACTCCATCCTGATGTCCAGGAGGTCGATCTCACTGCGAGACACCATGATGCGAATCAGGGTCCGGTCCTTCGTTCCCGCTCCCTGAAGAGAGTCCGTCAAGGGCATGCATGAGCACTGGGCCCCCTTCCTATCCCACCTTCCCGCCCCTGGGCCCTCTGTGCTCTTGGCCGAGGGGTGGCTCTCCTCGTGCCTTCTGCCCCGAGCAAGGTCCCGGTCACAGGGGGACTGAGATACCCCCCAGTCCCCCGCCCAGACCCCTGCACACAGAAGGCACATACCCTCATGGCCTTGTTAAGCCTTTCAGCAAAGAAGGCTGGAGTATTCTTGAGACATTTCACTAGAAGAGAGAAACAGAGCGTTAACTCCAACTGCAGAGAACTCTCGGTCCAAGGCGCCACGGAGAGAACGCGTGTCCTTGTGTGAGGCCACAGGGGACACCTTCACCTTCAGCTCCTCATTCTCCTCCAGGCTCGGTTATCTGTGATCCCGGTTCTGGCTCTTTGGAATAGAAACATGCAGAGCCAAGACCCAAACCGTGACCTTCCGGGTGAGAGCGCGGTGAAAGGAGCCATGTGGGGATACTGCTGTGCAGGGCAACCTAGGGGCTGGGACCCGCATGGAGGAAGGACGGCTGAGTGGCACGAAAGTCTCAGGCCACGGTCCCTGTGTCATGGGGGACACGCAGGGAAACGGGGAGGATTCGCCATCTGCCCCGGCCAGAAGGCTCCAAGGAAAGCACGGTGAAAGACGGGCAGACTGTGACCGCCCCGCAGGGCATGGAGAGGCTGCGAGGCCTGGGCAGGCGGATGGCCATGGAGCAGGGCAGACCCCGCTGCAGAGGTTGCGGGCACGGCAAGGGGCACTCCACGGTTCCGGGAGCCAAGCCAGCCTTCCTGAGCAAGGGCCTGTTCTGCTGTTGCAAGTAAAAATCTTTCCACGTGTTTCCATCACAAACATCTGACAACCGCCTGCAGGGATGTATTTTTAGAGGAAACTTGGCAGGATGTGAGTCATCTTCCTCCGGGAGAGCAGCTGGCTGCTGTCCTGCTGGTGCCCACACGGCAGCTCCCTTCCCCGGAGCCGCGCCTGAAATCTACACAGGGCCCGCCGGGGCCGCGGAAGGTACAGCTCCACCGCGAGCCGGGAGGCAGGCTGCTTTCCCACCGCTTTGGCCCAGGATTTAGCAATCTTGGCTCCTATGCTCGCCCCTCCCCCGCAGCCTGAGAAGGGGAGCGCCCTGCAAATGGACAACGCACCCCACCCTGGGGGTGGGGTGCCGGAGGCCAGGCGGGCCCGGGACGCCTACCCACGGCCAGCATGCCCCGCTCCAGGTCCCCGGACATCTCCCGGCAGATGCTCTTCTCGATGTCTCGGCCGGTCATCCTCTGATACTCGTTGAAAACTTGTGGGAAGAGAAAGGACAAGTTACGGACTGAATTCTGTCCCCATAAAGTCATACGGTGACGTCCTACCCCCCACACTACACCTCAGGATGGACGTATAGCCTTTAAAGAGATGGCTAAGTTAAAATGAGGCCCTAAGCGTGGGCCCTAATCCAGTCTGACCAGAGTCCTTAGAAGAAGAAATCTGGACACACAAGGCAACCCCAGGGATGCAAACACGTGGTGAGAGGAGCGCTTTAGAACACGGCAAGAAGCCAGCCATCTGCAGGCCACGGGGAGGCCTCACAAGAAACCAACCCGTCGACACTTTGGTCTTGGACTTCCAGCCCCCGGGACACTGAGAAAACGAGTATCTGTCGTGTAAGTCACTCAGTCTGTGGTACTTTGTTTTGGCTGCCTGAGCAAACAAACACAGGGCACACGGTAAGGAGGCTTCCCCGCCTTGCTAGCCCACCTGTCCCCTCAGCTGGCAGTACCCCAGGTGGCCCCACTGACCGGGCATCCCCCTCAGCTCTCAAGTCCGGCAGGCTCTTCACCCCATGACATGCACGCCCCATGCCCTCGTCAGCTCCTGGCTCACCCCAGTCCTCCCTTACCGCCCCACCCAGCACCCCTCCACACACACTGACAGAACTTTCATTCTCTTCTCAAATCCCTTCACTTCCGGTCCATGCCCACATTCCTTCCCCATCATTCCATATATCTGTCTTGGCTCTTAGTCAGACTATGACCTAATACCCCTCTGGCCCCAAAGCCTACCCGAGGACAAGCTGAGCACCCACTAGGACTCCAGGCTCCTAGAGAGGCAGGTGTGGCCCAGTGGAGACCCATGTGCTAACTCTAGATCTGGCCTTAGTCCGTGCACAGAACAGGGGCCTGGTGTTCACTAGGGCCCCCACCAGGTTGCTAAGTGTGGCTGTCATTCTCAGTCCCACCACCCCTGCCCCAGGGCCTTTGCACATGCGACTCTGTCATGTTTTTAACTCAAATGTCATGACCTTACCAAGGACCACCCCAAACACTATCCCTGACACCCCACCCCACCCCCACCCCCGCCCCCGCCCCACTCCCTATCTCTGTTTCTGTCACTGCCGGCATGGATTCCACTTCATTTTTGTTTCTTGCCTATCTCCCAGAACAAGAATGCCAGCCTCAGGACAGCAAGGACTCTGGAATGCTGTGCCCTGCTGCTTCCCCACGCCCACTCCGGGAAAGCCCCAGGGCCAGAGCTTGGTTTAAAGGTTCAGAATGAACGAGTAAACAATGTACTTTCGTTCAATGCATGATCAATTGTTATGCTGATTTTTGTATGCCAGGCTTTGGAACACATCCAATCAGGTGCTCTAAAAGGCTCTCTCAACTCTAATTTCCACATTCTAGTGTATAAAGACACCAGCCAGCAGGAGACTGCATTTCTCTCGCCTCTTTCTCTGCTTTCCTCCAGAACCAGAAGCACACGGAAATTCTGGAAACCTGCTGATAAGATCTTTCATGTGACCACCAGGGGGCTCTTTTAAGGAAGAGTGAGCCCCATGCAGCGGGCAGCCAAGTGTTCCTGCTAGCTGTCTCCCCTTGGTACCTTGTCTGTCCTCATCTATCTGGCCCTCGGGAGGAGGCCTGGGACCGCCTTACCTGCCACCAGGTGGGCCCGGCTCCGGGAGCACAGAATTGCATTGAACTTGGACTCGTCTGTTCCCAGGCGGTTCTCCCCGGCTGCATACAGCTCCTGCACAGAGGGAAAGACAGGCATGCAATGCAGGTCTCACCCCAGACACCAGGCCCAGGGCGCCCAGGGCAGCCGTGCAGGCCCACCGGGGAAGGAAACGGGCGCAGGGCTGGGGCTGTGCTCCATGCGCGGGGCAGAACTAGACACCAACCACTCTTGGTCTTGCCCGGCAACACAGGCTTCTGAGGCAGGCGGGTGGGGGGGCGGGGGGGCAGGACACCTAGGACCAGAAGAACCGAGGCCAGCTAAGGCCGGGACAGGCAAGGGACAGCTTTAACCCCCACCGAGGGGGGAGCAGTACAGGAGGGACAACAGATCGAGGCCTGGGCTGGAGTGCTGCCAGCTCTACTCCCAACTTGCTGGGGGGCTCCGGCAGGCCAGTGGCCCTCTGGGAGCCTTGCTTCCTCACCTCCGAAATGCGAAGGTCAGATTAGATTCGGGGTCACAAACTTGAAAGCCCAAGGAGGTTAGCTGGGTAACTTAAATGAGGGAAATGGGCCAGTTGTAAGGCTGGGGCAGGGTGGAGAACGAAGGCTAAGCACACAGAGGGCTGATGGCTTCTCAGCACCCGCTGGAGACTTTCATAGAAGAGCATGGACCCACAGTTGCCAGAAATCCAGATTTCTATATAGAATTACCAATCTTTACAAGCAGTTTCCCTATCCACAAGGGGAACAATAAATACGACAATGAATACTATGACAATGAATAGATTGCACTTGTGGGTGTGGGACTACACGCGGTGGGCACCCATCCTGTGCTTCCCCGTGCACACCATAATAATGTCTGCCAACGGGCGGAATCTTCACTTGCCTGTTACATTTTTGCAAATCTGCACCCCAAATATTTGCCAATTCACAACCCCCCACGCTAAATGGCCCAGAAGTGCTCTACGGGCCTCAGGTAGTGGCTCTGGGATCTCAAGGCACCGCTGGCCAGGGGTGGAGGGTGGCCACCAGGGGCTCAGGGGTCCCACAGGTCAAGGTGAGGCAGGAACAGGTCCGTAACTAACAAGACAAGAGAAGTAGGCACAAAACCTTCAAAGTGAGGCAGCTTCTGCCTCTGCCAGGGGATGGCCAGGCCTCTCTAGCAGACAGGAAAGCAGGAAGAGGAAAATTCCCACTGGGGCAAGGGCCAGAGCTGGGAGCCGGAGGATGCCAGCCCTGAGTCCAGAAATGGGAGTGCATGTCTCAAGCTAGGGGAGATGTTAGGGCAGACCCTGCAAGAGGGTATCTGGGTGTGGCCAGGACACATGGGACATGCCAGGAGTCTGGGCCCTGATCCAGCCCCTGCTCCCAGGTTCCTCCAGCCAGAAGGGTAGGTCTCTGAGCTTTAGTTTCCCCATCTGGGAAAGAAATGGACCAGACCGGCTGTTTTCCAGCCCTAAAAACCTAAAAAGAAGGCCCTCCACAGAGGTCCTCTTCAGCCTGACAGACGGCAGAAATACGGGGACCGCTGGCAGCGCCTGGTGAATGCCAGGCTGGGGGTGGCAACCGCAACAAAGGGGGAGAGGGCTGGCCAGCTCCATCCCCCAGAAGCCGTGACTCTCCTCCAGCCACAACTGCCCTGCTGCGAGTTCATCAGTGGGAAACCCAAGTTCCTCTAGGAGGCACTCAGGTGACCCGACAGAGGGAGGGGACGGGAGAGCCCTGTGCCTTTTGGCTGCCGTCACGACCGGCTGCAGACACAGGCGGAACTCGAAGCCTGCGCAACTGATGTGACAGCTGGTTTCTAGGCTCTGACCTTCAAAAGTGTAAGAGGCAAGTGTAGAGTCTGCCCGTCTGCAAACACAATGACCTATGTAACCGAACCCAGGAAGAGGACCAGGTCACATGAAATCCCACGCCCACCATGACCAACTCCTGTCACCCTTGACTGTCTTCCAGGTTCGCGCTGAGGCCGGGATCTGAAGCCGACAGAGGCGAGCATGGGGGGGCTGGGGGGAGGAAGGTCTCACGGGTGATAAGCAGCAGAGCCCACCTGAGACTCACAGCATCTGGAACCTGCTCCTCATTAGGTGCTCTTTCCACCCCAGGGCTCCTCCCTTGGGGAGCAAGAAAGCGGGGGGGGGGGGGGGGGGGGCGTGCCCTGACTCACGAAGCCCAGTGGGGGCGCCGGGCCACACCCACCTGGGCATCTCTCTGGACCAGCGTCATGTCCACATTGGTGCTTTCATCCCGGTTTCCCTGAAAGGAAGCAGGAGGCACGGTCAAGGCCACTCCCTGCAGTTTCGTGCCTCCCCCGTCCCCGTGCCTTTTCCACCTGTCTCTGCTCTGAGCCCCAAGCTCTGTCGTGGGAAAGGTACCTGAGACAGAGAGATGAGGAGCCGCTGGAAGTGGCCGGACGTGTCGCTTCGGATGGCCTCCTCCAGGGTCTTTTTGAATTCTGAAAGGGAGACACAGGCAAGGCCCCCCTGTAGTCAATCAGCAGCAGACACTGGCAGGAGGAAGACCCAGGAGTCCTGGGCGCCATGAGACAGGTAGTCCACACGGCCCTCTAGGGACAAGGGGACTGTGACCTCCAGGCCGACCCGGCCCGTTAGGCTTGGCCCAAACCACACCCAAGAGATTCTCCCCGCTACCCCTCCCTTACCTCAGCCACCTGCCCCGTGTGCAAACAGAAGGCAGGGCTGGGTCTCGGATCAAAGCCCCACATGCAGGAAATGAAGTGGCAGGAAATGAGGTGATAAGAAGGCCAGGAAGGTCTAAGATGCCGTGGGAGAGGTTGCCAAGGCCCAGAAAGCAGGAGTCTGTAGAGGGCTGAGGGGCAGGTGCCAGCCTAACCTGTTTTGTAGGCTCTGCTTAATTCCCGGATGTGCTCGTTGCTGCGGGAGGCGAAGATCTCGATCAGGCAGGCTTCATCAGTGCCAGCCCCCTAAGGAGGCAGAGAACACAAACCACAAGCTTGTTAAAGCTCCCTTGCTGGCACCCAGGGAAGAGAGCAGGTGCTCTAGGCCCCCGGCACAAATTCCAGCAGCAGCCACCACCAGCACCAGCCCACGCCCCCCGTGGGGCTGCTGCTGCTGTCCGGCGTGAGGCAGCCAAGCTCCCCGCCACCGCCCCAGGCCCACAAAAGTACCAGAGCAGGACAGTGACATGGTGATGACCAGAGGTCACGTGAAGGACCACGCTCATTCCTCTACCAGGAAACTGAGCATCAGAGAGGGGGAGTGACTTGTCCAAGGCCACACAGTAAATGGTAGGTTGAGCTGTGGACCCAGATCGGTCTTATTCCAAGTTCAGCTCATGAACGAGACAAGACACAACTGAAACATGGGTGTAAAGCCAGAGCAGCCGTGTGGACTGAGGAGAGTCCTGGACTGGACTGCGGAGCATCTGAAGACAGAAGAGGCAGGACCGACGAGGCCGAGAAAGAGGGGCACGTCAGGGGCGGGGAGAAGGCAGAGGACACAGGCAGCAGCCCGGCCGCTAGGTGGGCTTGAATCTGCACCTGCTGCTTATTAGCTGTGTGACCTCGGGCAGCTTTCTTCACCTCTCTGTGCCTCAGGTTCCTTGTGCATTTAATGGGAGCGGCTAACACCTACTCCTGCTGAGAGCCGAGGATTAAATGTTAGGCACGTGAAGCACTTAGAACAGCGCCAGTCACGTACGAAGCACAGCCCAGGGTGAGCTATTTTCACAATGAGCACAACTGTTTGATTCCTCAGAGCTTACAAAGAGCTTCTGCTGGCCACCGTGCTCAGCGCTCACCACACGCCACGAGGAAGAGGGTCTGCAGTCAGTCCCATTTTATACTTGCTCAAGGGCCACAGCTCATCAGTGACAGGTGGCCCCAGCCCAGTGTGGTTCCCTATACTCCACAATCCCACCACCACCCCACAAGGCACAGGTCTGGGGGCCACTCCCTGAATGATGTCCCCAACTGCCTCCTGAGCCCTCCCTAGAAGGGGGTGCATCTGAGGATCTCAGCAGGCTCCTCTCTCCCCTCTCCAGGCTCCATACTGAATTCTCCGCCTCTCCTCTGGGGGGCAGGAAGAGTCATGATGCCCATCAAGCCTCTGAAAAACGACAGATTCCTTCTGGAACACCTGCTCAGTTCACAGGGATTTCCCTCTCCTGTGGGAGCCGACCTGGCCCCATCCACAGGATACCTGCTGGGGGTCTTAGGAGCCACAGGACTGTATGGAATGTGGACGATGCTCCCCTTGGTCACAAGGGACTGGCCCGGGGGCAGACAGAAAGCCCTAAGTAGGCCCGTCAGAGCCTGCTTCAATGTGGAATTTGGACCGAGGGGCAAATGGTCTTTTCTGTGGCCGAATCTCTGAGAGGTAAACGGGGGGTCCCCAGGAATCCTCTGCCCCCAGCAGATGGAAGAACGAAGCAGGCACTCAGGAAGCAGCAGAGACAAAAGAAATCCTGCCTGGGTCCCTGCCCTTTCTCAAGCCAAGCTGCTCACCTCTATCCTCATAACCGATTCTGCACCTCCGTCTCCCTTAAACCCCTCGAGAGTGTCTGCTGTTTGCTAACGCAGAGCCCTAAAGGAGGGAGGATGGTCCCACCCACGGCCTCAAACGCCTGCTCCTGTCTCCGTGTCACCCCCAGCTCCACCACCCAGCCACCACCGTGCTTCTGAGATAGACAGACTCAGATGCTCCCTCGTGAGGAATGACACCTGTGTTGCCTCTTGGGGAAGTCACCGGACGTCACCCTTTCTACAGCACTTGGACTCCAACCCAAGGTTCCAGGAACCCCACTGACAATAGCAGCTAATAAATGGGTTCAGCCCCACTGTGCAGTCCAGGGCTTTCCCTGGCCTGTGGGTCCATGTGAGCAAATGAGCACACACATAAACACAAACATGTACACACCTTAATGGCTTCCTTTATCTCGTAGACATCGAAGAGAACTGGGGTCTTCATGAGAGCCAGGATTGTCTTCTCAAAGTTTCCTGACAGTTCAGACTTCAGATCTTTGATCAAATCCTGACCGAATATTCAAAGAGACCAATAAACCTATGTTGAGAATCCACAGGCGGTGACTAATAGCGACAATATCACAGATCCGAGGCCCAGCAGAGCCTGCCTCAGCCAGGACCTGGCAGAACAGCCCGATCCTAGCCAACCCGGACCTGCAGAGCCGGAGCTTGCAATTTAGTCAGCTTCCCCGGGGACCCATGGCCCATTCAGGCTGGAGAAGCACTGGGCTACACAGAACACCAGTCTATTCAATTGACCCAGTGTTTACCCAAGGTTCAAAAGCCCCGAAGTTCAAAATACGTTCCCATGTGTTTGTGCCGAACTGCAGGCCTTTTCCTTCAAAGCTCCTCTCCCAGCTACGCCTCCCTGGGTGGTCGTGAAGAGGACTGGGATTAGCAGCCTGGTCCCCAGGAGGAAAAACTGGCCCAGTGGGAACTGAAGGGAAATACTATCCATGGTCTCTGTGAGTCATGGCAGAGCCAGGGTCAGAACCCAGATCTCCGGGTGCCTCTCATCAAACCTCAGTGCCGTGGACTTCTGGATTTCCCCCTCGGAGCATCCTCCTGTTTTACAAGATGCCGTCAGCCGAGAGGCCCCTGCTAGGTGGGCAGCAGAAAATTCCCTAAAGGGCTTTACTGCCCACCCAAGAGATCTAGGCTCACCTGGCACCAAAGAAAAGCAGGGGTGAGTGGAGCTGCGCTGGATGGTATGCCTCAGTTCAGCGGGGACCTGGCCTCCCTTCCCCCCCATACCCTCCCCCTACTCACCTTCCCATAAGCGGTCTTGAAGGACAGGAGGATCTGCTGCCGCTGCTTGTTGGAGCGACTCCCCAGGCAGTCGATGATGGCCTGCTCGTCGGTCCCTGGGGCAGGAAGCAGTGGATGTGGGCAGGGCTGGGGTCATGGGCATGCTCTGTAGCTGGAACCTTCCCTGGCCTGGGCCCTCCCATCCTCCTGGGCACACCAACCGCACCCCCACCTCCTCTTCCACCACCATTGGGACTGGGTTCCCTCCTCCCAGCATCCCCGCACGGAGCCACCCGACGAGTCAGGGGGGCAGTCAGGACTCAGGCCACCCCGGGTCGCTCACCGAAGCCTTTCATAGCTTTCCGCAGGACCTCGGCATCTCGCAAGGGGTCAAAGCCGGGAGCATCTGTGACGGTGCCTCGGTTTCCAAACTGGTCGGACAAACAGCCTCATGGAAGACGCTGTATCCCCCAAATGCAAGACTTCCCCACCCCGGACTCTGAAAGTGACCTTTCTGGGGGTACCTGAAGAAGCCTGCAGTCAGTAACTGAGTGAGCCTACTGTGACCATTAGAAACCCTCCTGTTTGGGAGCTGGGACCTCTCTGCCTGGCTCCCGTGGCTAGACGCCCGTCTCTAGCCGAGTCCTGATGCTGAAAATCTGCCCTAGGCCCAGGTCCTCTGGGCCGGGGCCGGGGATCCTGGGCTGGGGGACGTGGTGCCTGGGAACCTCGCTGCCACAGCACATGTGAGCACATTTCAGGGCTTGACAGGGTCTAGGTAGGCCACGGAACACCTCGGTGCAAATGAGAAAAAGGTGTTCCCTCTGGAAATGCTGGCGTCCGGCCTTTACCATGGTACCCGCCGCCTCAGAGGCCTGGACTCTGCTGTTCCGGGCACGGTTCTCCAGGCTCTCAGCCCTGCCTACCTGCCAGACTCCTTCCCGACACTGACCACTGGCCTTCCCAGCAAACGCATTTTCCTGCCAGGTACCTTACCTTCTCAGCTGGTTCCTGCCTGGTACCTTACCTTCTCGGGCTAGTGCACTACTGGTTTTAACAGGGTTAAGAAGAGAAGCCCGGAGAAGGGATGAGGGGGAAGGCAGAGGGAAGATGGAGAGCAGGGCGGGGGCAGGGGAGTGTGGGGGCAGGGAGGAGAGGGACCCTCCGTCTAATAATAGTAGTCGAGCACATACCACTAGCCCCGTGCTTGGCTGGTTTGGCCACGTAACCATGACAATGAATTCTAGGCACTGCAAACACGAAGTGCTTTCCCAAATGAGCCGAGAGCAGTCCCAGAGGAACTGCCAGCAACCTTCCCCAGCCAAAGGAGGTTTTAAGAACCCTCCAAGACCAGCCTGAGAGGCACCTCGGGGGACTGAAGGCTAAGCCCCAGTGGGCCCATGGCTCGAGGCCTGGGGCCCGGGCAGTTCCTACAAAGCATGGAGCCCAGGCAGTAAATGACACGGTAGGAATGATGAGCACCCTGGGATGTTCAGATCCAACTGGCACATGGAACATCTAATCAAACTGCAAGAAATAGGGCCGCTCCCTAAGGTCTTTAAGAATATAAAC
>JAQQSY010001044.1:0-14668 GCA_028646535.1 Procyon lotor | reverse complement strand
GGCGCCTGGGTGGCTCAGTCGTTAAGCGCCTGCCTTCGGCTCAGGTCATGATCCCAGGGTCCTGGGATCGAGTCCCACATCGGGCTCCCTGCTCGGCAGGAAGCCTGCTTCTCCCGCTACCATTCCCTCTGCTTGTGTTCCCTCTCTCGCTGTGTTTCTCGCTGTCAAATAAACAAAATCTTTAAAAAAAAAAAAAAAAGAAAAGAAAACCACCAACCTGAAACAGCTTATCTTTCAATATCACTCTTAAGACCAGCTGGCCTTTTGCAGGTCAAGAAATGAAATAAGAAGAGAGAATCAAATAAAATGAAGAGTTTCTTCCCCGAGCCCTCAAAAACACCTTGCAGAGCTGGCAATGTAGCAGAGAAGTACTTTAGTGAATGATGAAAATGTGCTTGTAATGAAGCTATGCCAAAGACAGATAAAAACAGGCTCCATGGGAATATGCCTGAAATCATTAAAGAATCTCACAGGTTTGTTAAAGAAATTATGGCCACCTGCCCTCCTACAGCCTAACACCTGAGGTCAGTACTGTTGCTGAAGAGGGATTAAAAAAGAGGGGAGCTGTTCAGTGTGGAATGAAGACATTCAAACCCAAGCATTTGAAATCTGGGATTATCTAAACACTCCGTGCAGACATGCATTTGTACATATGTGTTTTGCGGTTAGATTTCCACTTAGGTGTGTTTCAAAATTTACTACCCCAAGTCTGAAGAATGTAGCAACCATAGCAGTGTTTGACTAAAATTACTAAAGTATCAACTGTCCTTGTCACTTTGCAAATCTGGCTTTTCATGAAAGAGAAAATCAAGGGAGTCTTATTGCCAAAATAGTACAACATCCTTCTGTCGCCAGATTTTGCAATAAAAAAGATGGTTATTTTATTTAGGTTTTATATTTATGGAAATGTGGTCACAAGACATTTTTAAAGCATGAGATACTGGCCCCGGTTTAAAAAACAAAAAAACTTGCTGTTTTAGGGGAAAGATAGTAGAGCCACACTGCGAATACCAACCACAAGCTTAAAGCAATCTTGCCAGTTAAGACAGGGCTCAGGATGATTCTGAACAGTGTGTGGTTTCAAACACCATCTCAGCCCTTCCATCTCATTACGTTCAGCAGAAAATTAATTCTTTCGAAATGAAAAACCAACTGAGAGTGATGTCTTGTACATCACTGCGTACATGTCAACAATCAGTAAGGAGAAAACAAGGAAGGAGTTCCAGGATTTTCCTCCCTTAGCATTTCCTCCAGTACCCTATCCCTTGGGTTCCCAAGTCACAACCAAAGCCACTCGGTTGTGCTGCCAAAGGGAACCGGCTCCTTCCCCGAAATGCTTTTAACAGCACTGCGATTTATGATAATGAACCCTTTCCTGAAGCCCTCGTTCCCGTTCACCGTTTGCGTTCATCCTTCCTGCCTGACGTGCAAACACAAGTCTCCACGCTTTCCCTACAGCCTAACTCAAAGCAACATATGTTAAATCCACACCGAATCATGGGAGCGTTCCATCCGCATCCACACCATTACCCCACGGAATGCATTCAATGAGCTCCAACAGAGTTCTCTGCGTGCACCTCGGACGAGCCTGCGACGTGTGTGGGGGCTCTTCCCCGACTCAGACCACAGAACTGTGCTTGGAACCTGTTCCCTTCTAAGAACAGGGGGCCGGTGAGCTACCCACTAGGATAACTGGCCACCAGGCAGGAGCCGGCCAGCTCGGTACCGCAGGCAGCCCGGACGCAGGCTCCTCCACAAAAGCTCCAGGAGGCTGCCGCGCCAGGAGCTTGCGGTCATTTATCTCCTGCAGCCAAAACGCCCGGCACGGCCCCCTCCCTCGTTTTACCTAACTAATAGCTCTCCAACCCCATATTGAGAGGGCCTGCTGTGGATCTTGCCGCGGTACAAAATGGTGGATGGGAGCTAATTTTTTCCTGCTCTCCCCATAACTTGGCGCATCCATCACCGGCCGTCCCCCCACCGAAGCACCCCTGCAGCAGCGGCGCACTGAGCACGCCCCGCGGACCCGGCCCGGGGGTGGAGGGGGGCAGAAACGCGGGTACCCACCTGATGTCATGTAGCCCCGCGAAGCCTGGGGCGCGAAGGCCGCGGGGAAGCGCTTGTGCAGGCGGTAGTCCTTCTCGCTGCGGGACCTCATGCGGTCCGAGGCCCGGTCCGAGAAATCCGAGCTAGGCCAGGCTCGCCGCAAGGTTGTGCTCCGGGTCTTCTTCATGGTGGGGAGCGCGCGACCTGCCGCCCCGATCCCGGGGGCCTCAGCGCCGGGGCGCAGCGCGCTGCTTCATCCGTCTACGGCGGGCACGACCCGGGGGGACTCTGCGCACATTTTCCCAGCCCCTCCTCGTCGGCGTCTACACCGCCAGCGGCGGGTCCGGCCCTCCCCACGCCCCCACACACCCCCACGGCGAAGGCTCCGATTTTACACACGTCCCACAATGCATTACACTTCATTTGCAATCCGCCCGGCTTATAGCTTCCAGATTCCTGGGGGGAAAGGCACGTTAGGAGGCTCCCCGGCCAGGAGGAGGCGGGGAGGGGGCGGACGGGGTGGGGGCGCCGAGACTTGCAGCGTGAAAGCAATGGGAGCGCAGACAATGGCCCGATTCAGCGCAGGAGTGCTTAGCCAACTGTGAGCCACGGCACAAAAGACCCAAACAAATGAGGAAGCCGAGGCCTCCGGGGCTGACCCGGGATCGGGCGCCCGGGAAGCCGGAGGGGCGGCGGCAGGCCCTCCGCAGCCGGCGGCTCAGAGCGAGGCGTGGGGTTGACAGGGTCCAGGTCGCGTCCCCCAGGCCCTTTCGGCCGCGCGGCCCGCAGTCCCGGGCGCAGGCTGGTTCTGCCTCCCCTGCAGTCCTCGGGAGGCAGTCTTCATTCCAGAAGCTCGGATGGGGGGCGCGTGAGCACGGGGATCCGAGCCGGTTCTGCAGAAAGCAGCTGCGGCAGGCGGGCTCCTGCGGAATCCAGGAAGAGCCCGAGTCGTCCTCGAAACTGCAGCGCCTCGTCAATCTTCTTCCTTGCGAGGCTCAGGGTGGTGTGCGTGCGTGTGTGTGTGTGTGTGTGTGTGTGCGCGCGCGCGCACGCCGACACGCATGTGCCCCCCTACACATGCATGCTCCTACTTACTGGCCGAGGGGGCGTCGGGAGCCATGGCTGCCAACGAGGCCCTGCCTGCCGATCCACACCCGCACGGTGGCACCGCCGCTCGGTCGCGAGCGCGCAGAATGGCTCTCGAAGGGCAGGAAGCAGGGCGGCCGCCCAGTCTCATGCTAATCACCGAGCTGCCTTAAGTTAGAGCACGGATCCCGGCAGGCTTCTCTTTTTCATGTAAAACAAGCCTGCGGCGGAGCGGGGGACCCCGGCTGCAGCCCCGGCCTGGAGTCGGCGCTTGGAAATTTACATATTTTTAGGATGCTCCCTCCCTCTCGCGGAGAGACCGAGAACCCTCTCGGTGGGAACCGGGAGGTCTGCGTGGCCCTGCCTGGCCCACCTGCGCCAACCCGGAGGCCGGCGAGAGCCGGAGGAGGGGGCGCCACCTCGGACCCCTCCGACAGCCGCAAACGCCAGGGCACCTGGTCCACGCCGCCTGGGAGACGCAGTGGCGGCGGCCTCCGGCTCTTCCTCTCTCGCCCTCGATCCCCCGTGTGAGTCACTAGCCGCCCGCTAACCTGCATTCGGGTCCTTTACACGGCCCGGCTCTGCACAGCTGCTTCGGGTCCAGCAACCAATCGCTAAAGGACAACAATGCGCGCGACGCGGGAGGGGAGGGGGGACGCGCCGCCCCGGCCGAGGCGCGGGGCCCGGGACTCCGAGGTCACGCCGAGTTAAAGGCGCGCGGTCACAATGCTGCTGCGAACCCCGACGACGCTGGGCTGCTGCCGTTGTTTGTTTGTTTGTTTTTCTTTTCTTTTTTCAAAACGCTCGTACCCCCATTTGGGTTTCCAAAAATCCTCGGGCGTTATAAGCCGCAAAAATAAACCTGGTTTTTCCTTTTCAGCACTGTGTTTTGTTTTACCTTTCTTGCACTTTTTAAAAAACTAACGATGCAACGTTCGAAATCATTTTTTTTTTTTAATGCTGTAGTTTCGTAGCCACAGCTGCCAAGGTGCAGAGACGAGGATATGAAATCTTTATGGGTCTATGATCTTATCAGGCTGATACCGCAAAACAAAAACAAAAACAAAACAAAACAAAACAGCAGGCTCTAAATGGTTAAGGCTCAAGAGTTCTAGCGCAACTGGGTGCTATTCCGAGGATTAAGTTCTTGGCCCGGAGGGGGTGGCTGCAAGGTTTTTGAAGAACTCTGCGGAGGGGGCGGAGCTTAAGCCAGAGAAGCATTAGATAATCTAGAACTAGAGCTTCCATTCAGTATCTGAAGGCCGCACTCCCTAACCTCGGGCCCTGGGAACTAATCCATCTCTTGGGATGCTAGGGGGGTAAACAAACAAGCAAACCAATAAAATCACTAAGTATCATACGGAACTTATATTTACACTTAGCAAAATTGAGTACTATCTGTAAGACAATTAGCTAATGGTAGTAACATTTTTAAAAAATCAGGAAAGGCTAGTCCCCCAAAAAGGTACATTTTGCTAAAATATCTTCTTTACTGTAAGAACAGGAAAGCTACGGCTTTAGAAGCTACAGAAGACTTAATGAGTCAAGAACCATAAATAATTGTATTAATGATTGCACGAGATACTGACATTTAGATATCTCAATCCAATTCAGCAGTTACTCAGTACCTCCCATGAGTCAAAAGTGGTGATATGAATGATTATAACAGTTATGACTGAAGGCTAATGGTGATTGTGGCAACTGTGGTATTTACTCATTCGGCAATGAATTACTATCTAGTATATACCAGCACTGTGATGGGCGCTGCACAGACAGAATACCACACACGGCCCCACACAGCTTATGGTCTTGGTAGTAAGCAAATAAATGCCCAAAGTGTGCCACGTTCTACAAAGGATAACCTCCATGAAAAAAAAAAAAAAAACATGACAGTTCAGTTCATCTGAGACCTATGGGATGAGAAGTCATCCAAGCAAAGAGTAGGGAAAACAGTGTTTCAGAAAGTGGGAACGGTAGCACATGCAAAGGACCTGAGGTAGGAAAGAAGTGTAGCTTCTGTTGGAAGAAGTTAAAGAAGGCCAGTGTGGCTGGAAATGGAGCACAAGAGAAAGGCGTGTAATGAGGTCACGGACAAAGGCGAGAGCCAGATCATGCAAGGACTTGCATTAAGGGCTTTGTATCCTATCCCAAGTGCACTATGAACTGTTGAAGGGTTTTAAGGAAAGAAACAAGGCATAGTTTTAGAATTTCTATATAGAAGGGGCTCCGCAGAGGGAATCTGTTTGAAGGAAGGGGTCAGCCAGGAATTTGCGGGAGAGCCAGCTTGACTTGTCCTTGATTTAAAATGAGGAAATATTCATTGTGTGTATGAAAAAACTGGGGTGCGTTGATGGAGATTTGGGGAGGAGAGCTACACTCAGCCACCTCTGAATGCTGGCCTTGTGGGGGAATGGCATCCTCTAGTGCCCATAAACAGAGTAACCTTGAAGGCAAGGCCAAAGAGCCTGACACAGAAGACAGACTAGCCCAGATCAGCTGAATGGGATCCGATAGTCAAGTAGGTGAGGTAGGGACGGTCATGTAATTTATCCATCCAAATCAGACAACAACATTGAAAAAGTTAGGAAGTTAAGGCTTGAATCTAGCCAACAGCATATTATGAAAGAAGCCGATCTTGTCTGAAGAAAGTAGATGTGGAATCGCCCGTGTCCACTGTCCTACGGAAACATTCACTCTGGTCATATGCGACCTGTAGGTCCCGAGTCCCACAGTTTCAAGTCTCTTAACCTACACGAGACGGTCATGGATCTGGGTTAGGAACTGGGTTAGGAACCTCACAGAGGCTCAGTTGCACAACCCCAGTATTCAGTACTTGGAAGTTTAGAAATAAATGGAGAAATGATAAAGCAAACCAAGTTTACAGTATTATCATTTTTTTTAAATCAGGCTTAAGAATCATTTGTACACTTGGTATTTACGTTTCAGATGACAGACGATCTGATTATAGACATTCATTAGATACACATTTGCCTTGCGGTCCTAATTCAAATGTATAATTGATTTTGGACTTAATAGTTTTAAGTTGAAAGGTATGACGAAGGTATTTCTGACTTTGAAATTCTCGTGTAAAACTTCGGTTTATTAGGTTTTTCAGAGTTTAATGAACTTAAGAGTTATAAGAATATAAACTCCACGAAGGCAAGGGATTTTTCTGTTTCCTTCATGGTTGCTCATTGCTCTGCTTTGTTCACAGCCGTGTCTGCAGTGCCTGGAAAGTATCTCAAGACTAACGAAGCCAGAGCAGGTACTCCGGAAGATGTGAAGTCTTCCCAGTCAGACATACTAAGTGCTTTTTAAAAATTAAATATACCAAATTTATAAATGCAACTAAAGTTTTTAAGGGAATGTCCTGAACTTTGTTTCTAAATGGAACTAGTCATTGAGTAAAGGGACTTTAGTCTTCAATTTGAATTAATCAAATGTTTTTCAAAGATTCCCCCAAGAGTTACTGTTCTTATTTTATTTTATTCTTTTAAATTTACAAATAGAGCTAACTGAATCCAAAAACTTCAGGACATTTGTAGTTTTTCAGTGTGTATCTCTAGTAAAAGGAAATCTGAGTTTTTGAATCTGTACCTCTAGCATGCTGAACATTAATGAAAGACCTAAATATCTGTAAACAATCTTTGCTGTGCACAGCAAGCCCCCCTCAGACAGTAGAAAGCCTATACTGACTACAGACAGAACATGGAATAGATCGGGGAGAAACCAAATCGCTGGAGTAAAGGTTGATCCGAGTGAGAAGTAAACACAAACATAAACATAAGTGGTAACAGGTCTAGACCTTCACCCTGTAGCCTAGAAAGGATGAATTTCAATCCAGTACCTCCTACGCACACAATACCCTGCGATGGAGGGATGCCAACTGATAGGACACTGGCCATTTCCGTTGGCAGATTAGATTCCTCAAACTGGAACATCCAAGGATGAAACTGCAGCCAAAGTTGCCTGTGGCCTCATTTTTCTGCCCAAGTGTGACTGGTATCATAAGAGACCTAAGTGTGCCGAAAGGAAATTGTCATTCACGTATGTTATGTGATATGTGCATGGAAATTTGTGATTAAAATACCTGTCAAATAAATACCAGAATTCTTTTTTTTTTATTTTTTATTTTGTTCTTTTTATTTATTTTATTATTTTTTTTTTTTCAGAGAGAGAGACAAGAGCATGAGCGGGGAGGGGCAGAGGGAGAGAGAGAATCTTAAGCAGGCTCCACGCCCAGCACAGAGCCGGATGTGGGGCTCACTCTCGCGACCCTGAGATCATGACCTGAGCTGAAATCAAGAGTCAGATGCTTAACCGACTCAGCTACCCAGGCGCTCCTAAAAATCAGAATTCCGAATCTGAGAGTAATTTCTCTTTCTGCTTCTTCCAGAAACATGATTTGCAGATGATATTAACAGGTTACTTTGACTAATGAGCTGATTAGTGTCAAAAAAAAAAAAAGAGAGAGAGAGAGACATATATACACACCTTGAAGTCAGGCAGCTGTGTGGCATGTCCCTAGAAAAGAGCATGCCCCTGAAGGACTAGGGCTATATTTCAGAGGCTTGTGAGATGGGAAATTGGGGGAATTTCTTATGGGACAGATATCTACATTTCTATGTACGTGTGTGTGTGTGTGTGTGTGTGTGTGTGTGTGTGTCTGTGTGTGTGTGTGTGCCTCCTAGGACCTGGGATATGCTGGCCTCCAAAGATGGCTAACTGAGATAACGGACCGAGGCTCTAACCCCAGGGCATTTGTGTCCACATTTTGTCTTCCTTAATCCAGGCTCCAAATCCCTAGTTACAGTCTTAACAGAAAGCTCCAGCATGTATGGTCTTTCTTAGAAGATGCTAGACAGGTGGTGGCTGAAACACCCCAGGAAGTGATAAATCCACAGGAGAAAACACGTTTCAGAGAACTCCTAAAAATAATGAGAATGTGTGTGTGTGTGTGTGTGTGTGTATTTCCTTTCCATTGCTACCAAAATCTAAGTTCAATGTCTCCTATTCTCCACTTAGGTACCTTGTCACTTGCCATTCACTCCTGCCAGGGCCGTAATGAGTAGTGGCTGTCAGTGAATGCCACCCTCAAAGACAGCGACGTACAGGGATGGAGGGACTGACCAAGGAGAAGTAATCAAGAGGGGCCTGAGTCTGGGAGGCCTGCCGACGGAGGGCGCTGGCACCATTACGATGTGACGCATATCTCCAGGCCAGACTAATGGCAGCAGAGTCACGCAGGGCAGTGTGACGTGGGGATGCCCAGGATACGGGCATTTCCTAGGACAAGTCAGTCGTTGAGTTCCATTTGTTTTTTCAATTGTGATGGTAACAATATCTCTCTTAAATGTTGTAGCGAGGATTTGAGGTTCACCGCTAACAGGTAGAAAGCATCCGTAAAAGCTAGCCAATGTTATTATTACTATTGAACACTGAGGGAGGGAAGCATTTTAAAAACCCGAATCCTTTCTAGACCCTTTTGTTCACCTATGAACCCTGCTTTGTATCAAATTAACAAAACAGGCTGAATCCCGGTGGGGGCCAAGAATGCTACCAGCGAGGATGCTGACACGGTGGGCCCTGCCGAGTTGCAGAGATGAAATACCCAGCATCCACACACCGGGTTAGAAAACAAGAAAGACGAAAATGATACCCAGACTAACTAGATCCTACTCGCACACCTGGCTTCAAGTGGAGAAGTCATTGGAATCAAGAAGAGAGTCCAGAGAAGGTGGAAACAGCCCCAGTGTCCATCCATGAATGGATGAACAGAAGGTGGCCTGTCCAGGCCACAGAAGGGTGCTCAGACTTAAAGAGGAAGGCATTCTGACCCCACGGGTGAACCATGAAGACATGAAGCCAAGTGAAAGATGCCAGATGCAAAAGGACCGTGTGATTCTCCTTAAATGAGATAGTACCTAGTGTAGACAAATCCAGAGCCACAGGACAATCATGGTCCCCAGGGCCCAGGGACAGTGGGGACAGGGAGCTGGAGATGAGCGAGTAGAGAGTTTCCATTTGGGAAGAAGAACAAGTTCTGGACGTGAATGGTTGCACAACAATGGAAATGTGCTTCAGGCCACTAACTCAAACACAATTAAAATGGTACCTGTTTTATGTGTTTCATCAAAATGGTAAGAAGAAAAGGCATGGAGGATATGGAACAAAGGCACCCTCAAGAGGTGGCTTCACATGTGCACTGTTGCCAGGAGGACAAGCGAGTGCCGACTGGCCTTTTGACCTGCCCGCAGTGGTGGCACACATCTTCTCCCTCATCACCTTTGAAAACATGGGCTGACGTCAGGGAGGCCAGGGAGGCCAGGAGCGTAGAACACGCTCAGAAGCAAACCAGCGGGGTCAGGCGCCACCCAAGTATCAGTGGGAAGGGGTCCTTTCAAGGACGCAGCTGAATTTGTAAAGATCGAGATAACACATTTTTTTTAGATTTCTTTTGGGGTTTACAGACAATGGAGTTTTTGCTCTTTAAATGTATATTATGAATGAATGAATGAATGAATGAATGAATGAATGAATGAATATTAACGAACACTCCATTTCTACCAACCGGGGAAAGTTAGCCTGAGCAACAACACTGGTCAGAAATCAACAGAGGAAGTTAATGGTCTCGTCCGGCTGAAAGGTAGGGAGATGGAACCAAGAGTGAGCAATAAGGGGGGAAAGCTCTATCGGGGCAGTCGGTGGAGGCGGGGCTTAGGACTCAGCCCAATGAGTCTGTGCACAATTCACAAGGAAATGGGGCATAATGAATACCGAGCAAAAGGAGAGACATAACTGGGTAGTACTTGTAAATTTAATCGACTGGCAACTGGCTGCAAACAGGCAAGCGGAAGTTTTTGGGGGGGCTGAAAATATTGTTACAACTGAACTGTGACCATGGCTGAAAATTTCACAAATGTCTCCAAACATATCAAACACTTAAAGATGGGTGAATTTTACGGCATTTGAATTATACCTCTCTAATGCTATTTAAAAAAAAAAAAATTACCCAGCCATAGAGTGGAGGATTATCTGGAAAAGAAAGCGACCTCTGCCCGAAGACCAGCTAGGAGACTAGTGCGATAGTGTGGTTGATGCGACGCGAGTCTAAATTTGAGTTCTCGTTGGAAGAATGGAGAAACATGGATGGGGACACTGCCAGGTTAGGGCCTGTAGACCTACACAGCTGATCTTACAAGAGGATGGGCGAGGGGGAGAGACCAAGGAGAGAGGATCAGAGATACCTCCAAGGTTTATGGACTGGTGATTCCACACACAGAAACCGGGAAGTCATTTTATTTCTGGACCCTCCCCCTTCTTGAACTTTGTGGCACTTATTATTTATGCTACCTATTTTGGCCCTGATTCTCATACTTCTCAATATTATCTAACTCCTAAATATTATACACACACAATTTTTTCTTGCTAACGTAACTGACGATCTCTACATTGCAAAACCCATGGGCGATGTTAGTCCTTATCTGGGTTCTTACTTGGCACTGGTGCCCACTCTCTCCTCTTTTTTTTTTTTTAAAAAAGATTTCATTTACTTATTTGAGAGAGAAAGAGCACAGGCAGGGGGTGGGCGGCAGAGGGAGAGGGAGAAATAGACGCCCTGCTGAGCAGGAAGCCGGATGTGGGACCGGATCCCAGGATCCCGGGATCATGACCTGAGCCAAAGGCAGATGCTTAACTGAGTGAGCTACCCAGGTGCCCCCCCACCCCTTCTTTTAGGTGTGTCTCTCACCATCTGACCTCTCCCCTAGTCTGCAAATCCCCATTGCCTAGTGCCAACTGATACTTTCCCAGATTCTCCACGGACAGTCAAACTCACGCTGCTCATTACACAAAATTAATCATCTTTATCCGCGCTCTCCCAGCCTGTGGCTTTCTGACATACGTCTCCAGGCATGGTGAACGGCGCTCCCGGACATCCAGTCTCGTAGAACAAGAACATGGGAATCAACCAGCCTATGCCTCTCTCTCTCTCAGCTCCCTCCCATCCGTCCCATGACCCTCACCACCCCCAGTCGTCACCATATTCCTCTTTCTACTTCCTACTGCCTTTCTGTCCCAAAGGCCTGAGTCCAGGAACGAGGGAAGCAGTGGCCGGCCATAAAGAGAAAACCAGGGTCACGTGCCAAAGATACGTACAGGGTCACCTAAAATCTTCAGTGAAGTAAGACTGTATTATAAATTTAAATATCAAAAATTGAAATGAGATATGTATAAAATCATATGCCCAATTTATTTATGTAAATACATGCTCCAAAATAAGTTTTTCAATTGAAAATTGAAATTGGGGGCACCTGGGTGGCTCAGTGGGTTAAAGCCTCTGCCTTCAGCTCAGGTCGTGATCTCAGGGTCCTGGGATCAAGCCCCGCATCGGGCTCTCTGCTCAGCAGGGAGCCTGCTTCCCCCCTCTCTCTGCCTGCCTCTCTGCCTACTTGTGATCTTTCTCCTCGCTGTCAAATAAATAAATAAAACCTTTTTTAAAAATAATAAATTAAAAAAATAAGTAAAAATGGAAATTGATCGTCAGTAATTTGGCTCAATATTAAATAGTTGAAGGCAAAAATCAGACTGTATGGTCCTAAAAAGATTACACATTTCAGTCTTTTTTTACTTTTTAAAAAAGATTTTATTTATTCCACAGAGAGAGAGATCACAGGTAGGCAAAGAGGGCAGGCAGAGAGAGAGGGGGAAGCAGGCTCCCTGCTGAGCAGAGAGCCCGATGCGGGGCTTGATCCCAGGACCCTGAGATTATGACCTGAGCTGAAGGCAGAGGCTTTAACCCACTGAGCCACCCAGGTGCCCCTACATTTCAGTCTATTAACTAGCACAGAGAAGCCACTAATCATATGTAAACACAGTTGGAAGTCATAAAACTAGTTAACCATCTTCGCTGGTAAGATTTTATTTATTTATTTATTTATTTTAGATTTTATTTATTTGACAGAGAGAAACACAGTGAGAGAGGGAACACAAGCAGAGGGAATGGTAGCGGGAGAAGCAGGCTTCCTGCCGAGCAGGGAACCCGATGCGGGGCTCGATCCCAGGACCCTGGGATCATGACCTGAGCCGAAGGCAGACGCTTAACGACTGAGCCACCCAGGCGCCCCTCCGGTAAGATTTTGATACTGACCATGAGGCAGCCGACTTCTGTTCAACAAGTTTTGTTACCTGAGGTAAACCTCAGAATGGTTTTTATTCTGAATATGCCACATTGTTAGTAATATCTTCTGCCCTCTTCTTTGGAAAAGTACCCATGAAGAACTTATAGCAAGCTATGTCTCACTTCAAAATGCTTAAAATCCTTTCAGGAAATCAGAAGTTTTCATCCAGTTGTTCAGCCAACTAAGAGAACCCTATGCACAACGATCTCGGGGTGCAGCCCCTATGTCCAGCTTCGAAAATACCTCTTTTAATCCTCCTCAGACTGAAAAGCTGTCTTTGGAAAAGATCACGTATTGCAGCTGTATCTGTTCATCTAAAGAACCTAAAGTTATGCTCACAAGGCTTCAAGTGATTCAAGACAGCACCAAAATATAGTCATGTACAAGGCCAGGGGCAACTAGGTGCGTTCTCAGAGAGAATAGGCTTCCTCTAGAAAGGCCTAGTACTTTTCTGAAACCCATACAGATGCATACCGGGCTTTCCCACATGATCCAATAAGCTTCCAAATGAAACAATTTGAGTGAATGGGGGGACTGAAAAATTTGAGTCACCTCACCTCCATACAGACTGAGAGAAGGATATGCAGACCGTTGACCCACTGACAGGACTGGAAATAGTAACAACTCATTAAGTAACTCTGTCCCTTGTTCATGTACATGTATATGTCAGGCTTACCCTGTGCACAGGATGGCGAGAAATTTCTGCTTTCCCAGCCAGGCTTCAGTAGGGAGGCTGAGTTCTCCCCGGGCCCACCGGGACTCCGGGCCCAACCGGACACAAGGTCTCCGTGGATGATCGGCTCATACTTGACCAACAAGAGAAGACCAGCTAACACCACAGTATTGGTGGGGTTCTCAGTCTGCAGTGAAAGGTATTGACCTTGTACCGGCAATATTGTTAACTCTCATCAGTTTATAATGAAAACTACTGTATCTTTATGTTGAACAACTCCTTCAAGTGTTCCGCCGTGAGATAACCAGCCGGCTTTGTGTGTTAGAAATTCTTCTCGTGGTTACTCCTCACCTCATGACAAAACGTGATGGTGTGAGCTGCAAATCCACTTTCTAGGCCCAGATAATCTGCAATAGAGAGTAACATCCTAAAGATAAAGTACAGCCAGAGAAAGGGGGAGCCTCTTACCCTGTTGGTCGGAATGCAAGCTGGTACAGCCACGCGGGAAAACAGTATGGAGGTTCCTCAAGAAGTTAAAAAACAGAGCTACCCCACAACCAGCCATGGTGCTACTAGGCATTTACCTAAAGGACACAAAAATACTGATTTGAAGGGCACATGCACTCCAAAGTCTGCAGCAGCAATGTCCACAATAGCCAAACTACGGAAAGAGCCCAGATGTCCATGGACAGATGACTGGATAAAGAAGATGTGGCGTGTATATATCCACGACGGAATATTACTCAGCTGTCCGAAAGGACGAAATCTTGCCATTTGCAATGATGTGGCTGCAACTAGAGAGTATTACGCTAAGCAAAAGAACTCAATCAGAGAAAGACAAACACCATATGATCTCACTCATATGAGGAATTTAAGAAAAAAAAAAAAAACAGATGAACATAGGGGGAAAGGAAGGAAAAATAAAATAAGATGAAATTTGAGAGGGAGGCAAACCATAAGAGACTCTTCACTCTGGGAAAACCCACGGAGGGTTGCTGGAGGGGAGGTGGGGGGATGGGGTAACTGGGGGATGGGCGTTAAGGAGGGCACGTGATGGAATGAGCACCGGGTGTTGTATGCGACTGTTGAACCACTGAATTCTGCCCCGGAAACCAATAATACACTGATGTTAACTGAATTGAATTCAAATTTAAAAATTTAAAAATTAAAGTAAAACACAGCAAAGGGCCCCACAGAAGTGGCCTCCACCCCATGTACTCCCAGGCCATCCCCAAGTGACACACAGCCCCCTGACACACTCAGCTAGTGCGGGTCCTGCCCTCAATGTAAGTCTTCATTTCTGCTGTACCCTTTACTGAGAAGGGCAGTGTGAATACAGGTCCTTGCATTTTCTCCCGAAGGCCCAAAGGCCCAAAGAATCGCCTTGGGCACTTTTGCACTATGGGCAACAGGTTGAACTGTGCCCACTCCTCAACAACGTCGTTTCCCGTCTCTGCGCCTTCTTGGAAGCCGCCATGCTTGCCTGAGATGCCTATCACCTCTTTATCTTCCTGGGAAGCTCTCACTCCTTCAAAATTCAAACTGTGGTCAGTACTCTATCAAACCCTCCATCATCTCTCTCCCTCAGCCTCCCGGGTCTCTGGCAAAGTGAGAGGCCTTTGTTTTGCTTCGATTGCAGCGCTCACTACATTATAACACAACATAACGGGGCACAGGGCTCCCC
>JAQQSY010001043.1:0-14670 GCA_028646535.1 Procyon lotor | reverse complement strand
AGGGGATTAAAAATTTGATTTTGTTTAGTATTTAGTAGTATTAGTAGATATTTTTTTCAACAATTATTGAATGAGTTTTGTCCCACATGACAGTGACTGGGAGAGCTGCCTAGGATCTTGTATTTGAAACACCACTGACGTTGTATCTAGATTGAGATCTGCAGGGTTCATAAAGGGCTGTGGCAACATGAATGCAATATATATTTTGTTTTCGTTGAAAAGTTGTTTAATTTGCTTAAGGTGATTTAACACCTTCATGATTAGAAATAAGTTCTCTTGCTTTTGGATTTGTAGACATTCAGGATGGAATGCTATTTTTGTTGAGACAGATGTCACCAATGTAACTGGAAATGACAGACATATATGAGACAATTGATACAATATATCTGAAGATGGACGAGTGCATGTGACCATCAGTCACACCTAAAATAAAACAGTGTATCTGCTATAGATGGAGTTTAAAGTCTATTAGACCAAGTGACATTGCTATAAATCTTGGTAAAAGAAAGGTATTATTACAGTTATTTATTTCTATAGTTACCTATTTTAAGAAGTACTTGAAGCAATGTGTTTGATAAATTTAAGTCAAGGAAATTGGCCAGACCCTGAAATGAGTTAACATACTGGTAGTTGCACTCAAATAGGAATAGGGCAAAATAAATAGCATGCTTTTTTCCTTTTGACTTTTGCTTTACAATTAAACTGGTTCATTCTAAACATATACTTTTATTAGTAGCTGTACACTAATTTAGAATTTTTTAAACCATATGTCAGTTTGATTTATAAAGACTGAAATATATAGTTATATCTTGAAAAGTCCCTGGAAGGTGAGATCTTTAGAGTTTTCAGGCAATGCAGTATTAATTCACCAAATACTTAGATGTTCCTCCTATGTGCCAGGTACTATTCTATGTACTTGGATTGCAACAATGAATAAAATGGAGACCTTCACTGTGGACCTTATATTCTGAAATGGGGGTAGAAAATAAAATTAAATATAATAGAAAAGTAAATTATGTAATGTATTTGAAGGCAATAAGTGCTATAAAAAAAAGAAAAACTAGAAGAAAAGTAAGAAATAGAATAAAGTGGTTGGATTAAGCTTTGTTAAGAAGAGAGATGTGAAGGAAAACTTAATAGATGTGAGGAAATTAGCTATTTCATATATTCTTGACAAGTTTTCCAACTGGAAAGAACAGCTAGAACAGAGGACCTACAACTAGAGTATACCTCGCATGAAAGGGTCCAGTGTGGCTAGAGCAGAGTAGGGGAGGTGGAAGCAGTAATGGATAAAGTCAAGGAGACAGCGGCCAGTCCAATATATATATATATATAATATAGGGCCTGATATTGACCCTATATATATATAGGGTCTCTCTCTCTCTCTCTCTCTCTCTCTCTCTCTCTCTCTCTCTCTCTCTATATATATATATATATATATATATATATATTCATTCCAATATTATTCCTATATATATATATATATATATATATTGTTTTAATTTATATATTTAAGAGAGAGAGAAAGCACGAGCAGGGGAGGGTCTGAGGGAGAGGGAGAAGCCTACTCCCCGCAGAGCAGGGAGCCCAATTCAGGGCTCAATCCCAGGACCCTGAGATCATGACCTGAGCCGAAGACAGACACTTAATTGACTGAGCCATCCAGGTGCCCCAAAAGGGCCTTGGTGGTTTATGGACTTTGACAACAAGCGGGTTCTAAGTCACTACTAAGCAGAGTAGTGACATGACATGGCCTGATATTATAAGCGTCATATCTTATGATCTTCTATGATTAGAACACATTAGTCAGGAACAAGAGGAAAAGTTAGAATAGCTAGGAGTCTATTGTAACGATCAAGGCAAGATATCCTGGTGGCTTCAGTGAGTAGCAGGAGAGATGGCAAGGAACAGATGGACTCTAAACATATTTTAAAGTCAGAATTAACAGGGCTTTACTGAAAAATGTAATGTGAGATATAAGAGAAAAACATTAGGAAAATTTAATGTTTTTGATCCAATCCAATCAGTTAGGAAAAAATGAGTAACCTTTCCCATATGAGGATGGCTATGCATGGAACACTTTTTTTGCACATCAGGAATTCAGTTTTAAACTGGTTTTTAGTTAAATATTCTATTAGGTAGCTTCAATTTTAGTTAGATATTCCAAAGAGGACTTGGAGAGACAGTGGATATACGAGCCTGGAATTTGGAAGCGAGGTTTGATCTGAAGATACAAATTTGGAAGCAATAAAGTTACTGGCGGTAGACAATGTTAAAGCCATGAGTTTGGGCAAGACCACCAAGACAATGAGTATAAATAGAAAATATCAGAGGAAGGGTTCCTAAAGCTTTCCAAACTTTGAAAGTTGTTATCCTATCCCTTGCTTCAGAGACCTTGTGAAGTAGAAATATAATATTATTCTAAGTGTATAATATTTACCATTTGGATATTATGTATAGAATAAAATTTCTTGATGCAGTTATAAGATGATTAAGTCTCCATAGGAAGGACTGTCTTTTGTTTTGAGGTGATGTACTTTCTTTTTGACTTTCATATTGAAAACAAATCTTCTTATATATCTTTACGCAGAACTATATCCCTACTTACTCATTTTGGAAGTCCAAATGCCTATAACCTACCACAACTCATTTACTATTTACCACACAAGTGTAAACACATATATACTCTGTTAGGGTAAGTAACCCACAGTGCAGTGGGTGAGGAATATTTAAAGGAGAATGGATGTTAAAAGCAAATGGACCTGGATATAAATATACACTTTAGTGAGTTACCTTAAACAACTTATTTAGCCTCTTCAAGCCTTAGGTTTCTTAAGTATAAAATGAAGATAATGATAAGAAGTTTTCTGATTTGTCATGAGTATTGATATTAGTGGATGTTAAGTCATTAAGAGGCTGTTTTTATTTCTATTGTTTTACCATGCTTATTACCACTGATTCATTATTCTATATTCAATTTTTACCTGGTTTGGTGTCTGTAGCTCTGGTTTTATAATTATTTCTTTTAAAAATATACCTACATGATTTAGGTTCATTTTTGATAAAACCTTTTTTTTTTTTAGTATATAGAATTAATTTTTTTCCCAGCTCACCTGGGCAGAAGCAGTGAAATCTACTATGTTTAGCAGTTATTTTCAATGTCAGTATTGATGACCTTCACAACTGTAAATTTTTCTCAAAACTGGCTTTCTACTTCTCCCCTAAAGACATACATTACCTTGACTTCAACTTTTCTGTATATTTAGAAATTATTACAATAAAGTGATGAGGAAAATAATCCATAATCCTTGAAAATAATGGGCAGTTCTGAGGTATAAGAATAGAACTTTGGCTTATACACAAAGAGATTCATATTCTCTCATGTGACTGACTATTGGAGATTCTTTAGAACAGTAGTGGTAAGATTATGGCGTGGCTGCATTGCACTTCCTCTCCAAAAAGGACAGGAAGAAAATGAGAGAACTTAGGGACCTCCCCTCATCTCGATTCAGCGTGTACTTCCATCCTCACAGTGGGGGTGTCAGCACTGCCTATCACAACAGAGTGATCTGAGGATGGGTCTTACAAAGAAAATTCTGTGGGGCTGGGATTGCTCAGCCAGAACTTCTGAGTGGTTTACTTTGCTTCAAGCCTCTTACATTTTTCTGAAAAAGAGGCTACTCTGCAGATTTCTTCCCTTCAAAGAGATTCTCCTGAGATGGGAAAAAAACATAACCACAAAACTACTGTCTGTTAATTTAGTCATCCATCCATTCCTCCTGTAAATGTTTCTAAAAACTTAACATGTATCAGGGACCTCACCATGAGCAAGGGAGACAGAAATCAAACAAACTGTGGACTTTGCGCTATGGATATTTCTTCTCTGTTGTGGAACTTAATGGAATCTGAGCACTGAAGAAGCCCAAGTGAGATTCAAATAAATCAAGTGGGATTCCTCTTTAGGAGACAGTGTCTAAGCTGAGTCCTAGTGGTTAAAAAGAAGTCACCCAGGTTAAGGGGTGAGGAAGATGAGAACCTATTCCAGGCAGAAGTACAAGCATGACAAAAAAATCCTGGCACATTCATTGGCCATGGAGGCTTGTCAAGTTTATTAACATTCTCCCCAGTGCCTAACATTATAGGCAGCCTGTAAAATACTACTGCAGCTACAGAGGCAGAATTGCTCATGTTTGTACCTTCATCCTCTGTTTTAAATACACTGTCTTCTTTGCAAGCCTTGGCTTCCATCCTACTACTCATAAGTGGATCCTTTTTCTTTTTTACATCTTCAGAGAGAAGACTTATGAAAATAGGAGCTTGCGTTTGTATTCAGCTCCTATCAAAACTACTGTCTCTTAATTCGCCTCTTATTTGCTATAGGTCTCTCCAATGCACTATAGCCTGAGGAAAACTCTTATTCTGCTCAGACTGCCAGGACAATGCACATAGATTAAAGCCTCAATACATACACCTTTGGTATTTAAAAAAGAGACATAATTCTTTGAGGGGTCTTTGGTTGTTCCTATATCTGAAAATAATGAAGATATTATAAATGTTATTCTAGTTTTTTTTTAAGCAGGAAACTACCATCTTACTTTTTGTGCCTAACTGCAAATACACACACACACACACACACACACACACACACACACACACACACTTAACCAGAATCTGTAGGATTATGCTCCTAAGCTCCAATATCAGGTATCTTGGTTTACTGCCCTTCTGATAAATAAGTGTAAACTTCTAGTTCTCATTGAAGGACAACAACTTTGCAATAGTATGGACAGAATTTTCTTACTCTAGAGGATTAGGGTGGTCTCTTTTAAATTAGCAGTGATAAACTTGAGACTGTCTTGATGATTTAGCATCCCAGGGATATCCAATAACAAAAAGGAGTCACTTTCATACACCAACTTTTTATTGTGGAGCTTCATTAGATGCACAGTGATGGCAAGAGGAATAATGCAAATTGTTAGAAGGATAGGAAAACTGAAAAATGCCCAAAACTCATAAGGCTTTCACCAGTACAAGGCATGATGCTGCTCACTGCTGGGAGCAGGAAGGATGGGCAGAGAAACAATCCTAACATATGCCATGTCTTCAGAGTGTACTGCAGAAGACAACCATAGGCTGAACTTCCTGAGAAACAGAGAGCCAAGGGAACGGATGGAAAGCAAAGAGAATTACCCCAGAAAGTTCTTTGACTTTCTATTATCTATAATACGAAGGACACAGAGAAAGAGAGAGATAATAAGAGATTTAGAGACTGAGAGAGAGAAAGAAGTATCTTTGGAGTTTTAGAAAACTAGTAATCAAAAGTAAAGATTTCTCACTAGTGCTCACAACCCAAGACCTGATAAAGCAAAAGTTTTAGTGCTTTAAGATCTTTGAATCAGAAATGAGCTGAATCTATCTAATAAATCTGAGACTGAGCTCAAAAGCAGATAAAAATGATTCAATCCCTTTCATTAGCAGCCAGATAGAGCAAGAGTCATGCTCTTTGATAAGGAAAAATTGCACTTATTTAAGTTTCTACTCATTCTTTTAAAATGGAAAGACAGATTTTGACAAAAATATATCTTTTGAGATACACAAGGTAGTAGGATAAAGTCTTCTTCCTGTATTTTCACAGGGCAGAAGGAGAAGGAAACTCTGTGGGGTCTGTTTCACAAGGGCACTAATCCCATTCATGAGGTTCCACCCTCGTTACTTAATTACCTCCCAAAGGTCCTGCCTCCTAATACCATCGTGCTGGGAATACTTAGGATTTAATATAATGGGTTTTGGGGGAGAGCATGAACATTCAGTGGAAAACAGTAGTGTTTATAGAGAAAATAACATTAAAAGGATATATAAGAAGAGATGAAATCTTTTAAATAAAAAATTTTAAGGATCTACTGTAAGAAGCTAGAGAAAAATAAAAATACACTAAGTCCAAAGTACATAGAAGAAAGCAAAAAATAAACGTATATGTAGAAATCAATAAAAAAAATTAAATAGATTAAAATATTTAAAAAAGGAAAATAAAATTTAAAATATTAATACAATTTTTACAATGAATCAAACAACAAAAAGAGAAAGCACAAATAGCAACATCAAGAATTGGAAGACATTACTACAGATTCCACAGACATCAGGAGGAAAAAGATATCAGGGACAACTATATAGCAATCTATTCAATACCAAGAAAAAATGGAAAAGTTCCTTGTTAAAAAGTTGGAGTTTTAGTAAAAAAATTATTACATAAAGGACACAAAAACCTCTTATCCCAAGTGGCTTAACCAGTCAATTCCATCAAAGATTAGAGAGGGAAATAATATCAATATTATTCAAATTCTTTCAGAAAATAAAGAAGATACACTTCCTAATTCATTTTATGAGTTACCTTTAGCAAATCCCAAAATTAATAATGAAATGGAAATAACAAAATAAGAACAACAAGAAAGCATTCCAACATTCCTCATGAGCCCAAACACAAAAATCCTTCACAATCTCTTAGTAACTTTAGTCCATAAATATATAAAAAGGATTATGCAAGTATATTTTTCACAGGATAGAAAGGTTGGTTTAACCTTCAAAAACAATCAATGTAAATCATCACATTATAAAATAAAGGGAAAAATGATTAACCAATAAATTCAGAAAAATCATCTGATAAAATTCAGTACTCATTCATTGCATTAATCTTTTAGCAAACTAGGAATAGACAATATCTTCTATTTCATAAAAGACATCTGTGACAAAAGTCTATAGATAACATACTTAAATCTGAAACATTACATGTTTCCCACTAAGATCGAAAACAGGGTAAGAATAGAGTCTAGAAATAAAAATCACAAATATACATTTAGTCAACTGATTTTTGACAAAGAGGTGAAAGTAATTCAATGAGAAAAGGAAAGTCTTTTTAACAAGTGTTACTGAACAACTGGATATCCATAGGTAATAAAATGAACCCTGACTTCAGTTTCACTCAATAGTCAAAATTGAGATGGGTAATAGAGTTAGATGAATCATAGCTAAAGTCATAATGTTTCTACAAGAAAACACAGCAGAGTATCTTCAAAACTGTATCTTGAATAAATACTTACACAGAACAAAAAAAAGCACTATCACTAATATAAGAAACAAATATTAAATTAAAAATGATCAAAACTGAATATATGACTCCAAAAAAAGACACAACAAAAGCAGGCAACCCACAGACTGAGAGAAAATATTCTATTACTAGTACCTATGTCTGACGAAGGCTTTTTATCCAGAATATACGAAAACCACATAAAAATCATATCAATGTTATGAAAATTATTTAAATAGAAAAATGTATTAATAATAGTAAAGCAAACAACTCAATTATAATAGGAAAAATATTTGACCAGATGCTTTTCAAAAATACACATAAAATTACCAATAAACCCATGGAAAGATACTCTATATCATTATCCATCAGACAGATGTCATTTCATTAAGAGAGAATAGTTTACACTCTCACAAAAGATTAAAGTAAAAAAGTCATACAGCCAAGTATCAGTGAAGGTGTGGAGCAACTGGAACTTACATATTCGGTAAGGAGTGTAAAATGGTACAAATAATCTGGATAAATATACAGCAATTCTTATAAAGCTAAGGACATAACAACCATATAATCCAGAATTCTACTTCTTGGTATTTATTTTTCAAAATGAAATATCCATAAGAAAACTTCTAAGTGTATGTTCAGAGCAAACTTATTCACAATAATCTCCAACTTGAAACATGCTAAGTGGCCATCGATGGGAGCAGAGTTTAGCAAATTATAGCTTATTCATACAGTGGGATATTATTCAACAAAAAAAGGAATTAATTATCCCTGTCCCCAAGACAAAAGTGGGTGGTTTCCTTTAAGATTTTATTTATTTAATTTAGAGAGAGACACAGATAGACAGAGAGCAGGGGAGAAACAGAGGGAGAAGGAGAGAAGTGGAGGAAGATAATCTCCAGCAGACTCTGAGCTGAGTGCAAAGCCCAATGTGGAGCTTTGGACTTTGAGCTGAAATCAAGAGTCAGTCACTCAACTGACTAAGTCACCCAGGCGCCCCAGGAAGGTGGGTGTTTTCTAATAATTATTCCTGGATTGTACATATTTTCTAATAATTAAATATCTAAGACCTTTAGTCTTTATTTCTGTATGAATGACTACTGCATATATACCTTCACCATCAAGCCTTAATTTATACTAGCTTTCCTGATTATTCATTCATTTGCCTATTTGTGTATTGCTTACTTAGGATCAGCATTATTTCTATACCTATATCTGGAAACACATAAATAAGATCCTTACATTGAGATAATAGTGAGTAGAAAACTATAATAATAATTTTAAATTTATTAAAAATGTCATAAAGAAAAACAAAATGGAAGAAGTATGAAGACAGTATAGCGAGAGGGAATATGTGGCAAGAACAAGGATTAATTCTTTAGATAGCATAGAGGTAAGCTCTATGAAGACTGAACTTTTACCTTGATGCCTGCATGATGAAAATAAACTGTGCAAAGATCTAGAGAATAAGAAGTGAAAAATATTATAATTATTTAATAGGTAATCGATCATCAGTAGTATTTTTGAGATATAGTTGATTTTTTTTCCAAAATGATGCATACTGTCATTATGTAATCATTTCAATAATAACGCACTAATTCAATACAGTCTAAGTAATATGTAACAAATACATTTGCCAGCTTCAATTCTATATTTTAAGAGATTCTCAGCTCATAAACTTGTAATCAAATAGTTATCCTAAAAGCATTTTCAAGAATTAAAGATAGAGGGGCGCCTGGGTGGCTCAGTCGTTAAGCGGCTGCCTTCGGCTCTGGTCATGATCCCAGGGTCCTGGGATCGAGCCCCGCATCGGGCTCTCTGCTTGGCAGGAAGCCTGCTTCTCCCACTACCATTCCCTCTGCTTGTGTTCCCTCTCTCGCTGTGTTTCTCTCTGTCAAATAAATAAAATCTTTAAAAAAAAAAAAAGAATTAAAGATAGATATATTTCATAAATGGCAAATTTTATATATTTAAATGACAAACCAAGATACTTTCAAGATAATTTGAAACAACTTAAAGTCTTAAGCAGGATAGGCAGTAAATCTTGTTTATAGTATCTTTTTTCCCAGAAAGAAAAAAATTCTATAATTCTAACATGGTAAAAAAGAAAACCTATCATAACTTTCCAAAAGAGTAAAAATAAATTCCTATAAAGTTTGCCTAGGAAAACAACATTCTAGAAAAAAAACAAAACAAAACAAACAAACAAACAAAAACAAGCCATAAATACAGACCTATTGGTTAAGACTGAAATAACTTCCAAGACTTAAAGATTTCAAAAATTTAGACTAACTCTAATACCTCCACCAGGATAAATATTTATTCCTGAAGATATATCTCTCTGGGATTATTGTGTCATACCCTTTGATTAATCAATTCGCATAGTTTATCTTGGTACGTAGAAATGGACTAGCTATAGAAGACAAAATTCTTTCAGGATACATTTTGTTTATTTTCACCAATGAATAACAACTGTATTTATCATCATTAGCTTAGACACAAACCATTTTCTTTCCATGTTTCCCTTGTTATTTCTTCACATTCCCTGAGTTCAGAAACTTCACTATATCATGGTTATTTTTGAGGCTTTAGGCAGCAGGCTATTCCTGAAAAGTCTGTATAAATCATAGAATAGCCAATTTCCTTTTGGCATGCCAATGATTCTGTAGCATGTCCATATTTCTATTTTTAAAAGTCAACCTAAAGATCGCTATGCAAAGTTTTCCTCTGTAAACATGAGCAACTCTTGAAGTCTTTTTGTTGATGCTTTGCAAATCAACATAGTGCTTTTGAGTCAAGGAAACCTCAAATATAACTCTTTTATAAATTTGTAAATTGTGGAAGGTATGTCTACTGCTCTGAAATCATGCTGTGAGCTAAATGTGTTATGATACATTTCAGTTATGAGATATGATCAAAACTATCAATGAATTTTTTATCTTTTAATGAAATGGCTTAGTAATTATAAAATAGGTATATTTTTAGACTGATCTTTATATTACAAATTTTGCACTTTAGAAATAACATTTTTATTCTACTTTAGTAACATTTTATAAAACTAAAATTTTACTAAAATAAGTAGAACTTACTATCATGCAAGCTGCTGGGGTCATTCAGAACTGCATGTGTTTATTTGCTTTTATCAGAAAACCTCTAAAGAATTTACTCTCTCAAAGCTCATAAGCTTCCACTGAGCCTCCAATCAAATTATTTATCTACTCTATTGATGAATAATAAACAATATGGAAGAAGAAAAGAGCAGAGTGGGTTCAGGCAGACTAGGGAAGATGGAAATAAAATCTCAAAGGATCTGTGAAGAACAAAGAATATTTTCCCAAGGTGTATTGTAGACGTGACCTGATCTGATCCTACATCCCACCTTTGTTTTCTTTGACTTTGCCAAAGTGAACAAAAGGCAGTAAGCATACGGATCAGAACCATGGAGAGCTTTCTGATTACCAGAATGAAAACCATAAAGTTATCAAAAAAGTATACCCAAAGCATGCAGGAAAAAATTAAGTGATCTAAATTTGATATTCTAAAAGAAAGTAGCATGAAAACACAGTCTAATATAAAACACAGAATAAAAATAACAATAATGATTCTAATCAGGTAAATACATCCATTCTCCCCCATTTCCCACATAAATTGTACAAAGTAGTATTTTTGTCTTATTTTTAGATTTGTTTTTTTCTAAATTTCTGGTTTTCTTGACTTACTATAACATGGGCTTACATGCCTACCTTGACTTATTTTCCACTGTTCTTCAACAAGCACACATGCATGCAAAAAGACACACATAGGGTATCTCTAGATAGGACATTGTCATCACCCTCTCCAGCACATGCATATTCCTTTAGCTCTATTCCTCTCAGTTGGGATACCCTGCACCATACCTTCTAATTCTCCAAGTATTATTGCTCTGTAGACTCCACTAAATTCCTCATATACTAAAAACTTCCTAACTTGCTAATTCTTTAAGAATATTTTACTAGTATTTTCTAAAGTTTATTATCTGGCTGCTTGAGATCTAGCATCAAACAGAGGTGATTCAGAAGAAGAAACTGAATGAGTGGTAACAGGAATATGGGTAAAGCCAGGACTGAGAGTCATAAAACCAAAACAGATTAAAGAAAAACCAGCGTCTAAGCCAGCAACAGAAGTATGTGAAAAAACAACAAAGGATCCCTGCAAAGTATGAGTGCATTGCTTGTTGCTGGCCCTTCTTACTGTTGTTTTTGATTTTCATATTCAGATGTTTCAGGCCCCTAGAGTGCGTTGAAGGTTCTAAAAAACTCATGATATATTTGTCTTTACTAATCTTTTTGCCTTAACACTCTTAGAAATCATTGCATGGTTAGAATAAAAAAACTGTGAGTGATCTAGATAATACTTAGATTCTTAAAATATTATACTATACCCATGCAAGACCCTTAGAGATCATATATGATCTGCACTATCACTATAGTGCAGAACTTTCCAACTTTTTTTTCTTTTGTATTCCTTTGGAAGGCTGGTAAACCTGAGAATGCTAAGAGACATTTTTCAAATAATGGTTTTACATGTGTAAAAAGTACAACATGATATTATAAAGAAACCAACACAAATTATAAAATATTTTAAAACATCTAATTTGTGATATAGTAATATATGGTACCCACATACAGAGTGAAAATCATAACAATAATATTTTCAGATATCTGCAATACCTATAATGCGATATGAAAAGATGTATAACTCTGATTTCTCATGGTACCAAATTCAAAGATGCCATTAATACTTTCATGATGCTCTTTCCACATTTATAATGGAGGAACACACCAGAGTCCCATTAGAAGCTAGCTAACGAGAAGATTTTTCTCCCATTCAAATTCACAGGGCATATGAATTGTACTAAGCTACCTGAGAGTCGGGTGGGGGGGTCCCAAGTTTAAACCCCAATCTAGTAAAACCTTGTCTTTTACGTGTGAAGAAATGATAGAGCTTGCCCAGCATCATAAATCCTCAAGAAGTGTTGTAATTAACAAAAATCACATGTTCTCCCACCAAAGTCAGCATTCTGAACACCACACTCTGCTAATTCAGGAGCTTTCATTTTCAGATGGTCACAAATGTAAGGGTGTAAACTGGAGGAATATTTTCATAAATCCTCAAAAGGCATCCTGTAAGTGGAGGATTTATGACACTGTGTTCACCTCTGTCTGCTAAATTACTACCTACAACTGGCCTGATCTGGATATTAATGTATCTACCCCAGTAGCCAGTAAACTCTCATAGAAAAGTCACTGTGAGATATTTATCTCATTACCTCTGGATCCTTGCATTGAGCTTGATGTGCTTGTTGGAGCTGAATTTAATTTACTAATTGGTTACTTATTTATTAACCATTGTCCTTCATAGTTTGCTTTTGTTTCCTGGGACATATTGTTGTTTCCTCACTGGGAAAAAAGCTCCTGGGGACAGACAATCCTTGCGGACCTCTATACCCCTGCAGTGCTTAGCACAATGGTACAAACACTTAATGAAGGATTCTTCAGAGGAAGTAAAGTATTTATGAGAAGATAATTTAATGAGTAAGATAAATTAAAACCTATATTTTTAAATGTTTCTCAAAATACTATAGAAAAGTTAATATGAAAATTTGCTATTAATAAGCAGCTTTATCTACTTTATATGTTTAATGCATAATTAATTTATGTAATTATGTAATATTTTAAAACTCTTGAATGAATGTATTGGTTTGGGAAGGTCAATACTTTCAAATTATTCTCCAAACAGAAAATCTAGACAAAGAGCATTTGCTAGTCTTAGACTTCCCAGAGAATTAGGTACTATATTTCAAAACATGGCATTCCAGAAATAAAAGTACTATGCATCTTGGGATATTTAAGAAGTAAATTTAATTAGAATTTCCCACCAACCATATTTTTCTCATTTCTTCTGTATTTGGATAGCATCTAATTTTGCAAAGTTTTAATTTCTTTACTGTCTTAGGGGAATTAGCTTCTTCACAAGTACAATTATCTATTCCATTGTGGTGAGAGGTTTTATATCTTACTCTCATGCTGTTAGCCAACTGAGTTGACTCTATAAGATCCTGTTATTGCTGTATCAGGTCAGGTTGAGATTCAAAAATAAGTAACAAATATAGCACTGGATATTGGATTTTAAATAAAGTACCATTCATATGGGAAACATGGTCTAGTCCTCCTATCAACTTTACTTAGTAACAATTTTAATACCTTTTAGGTAAGGATATTTAAAAATTTAAATTCCATTTGACATATGGCAGTAATAGGAGTTTTTAAATGGTCAGATAGCTTTTGCATATTTTTCTGTCTTCTTGATTGTCTTTTAAGATGGAGATTCCATTATTTCACTTTTAATTAATTTACTTAACATCTAAGTCAATGGATTTTACTCTATGTGATGGTAGGAATAATATCATCATATAGAGAAAGACCAAGTGCGGGGATGGGGGAGGACACAGGGAGAGGGAGAGAGAGAAAATCTTTTTTTTTTTTTTAATTTTTATTAACATATAATGTATTCTTTGCCCCAGGGTACATGTTTGTGAATCATCAGGCTTACACATTTCACAGTACTTAACATAGCACATACCCTCCCCAATGTCCACAACCCAGCCACCCTATCCCTACCCCCCCACCTCCCAGCCACCCTTAGTTTGTTTCGTGAGTCTAGGAGTCTCTTATGGTTTGTCTCCCTCCCCATCCCTTCCTGTTTCATTTCTCTCCCCCACCCCCCCCAAACTCTCGCCTTGCCTCTCAAAGTCTTCATATCAGAGAGATCATGTCTCTTTCATGACAAGAAAGATCACTTGTCTTTCTCTGACTGATTTATTTCACTTATCACAATACCCTCTAGTTCCATCCATGCCGTTGCAAATGGCCAGATTTCATTTCTCTTGATGGCTGCATAGTATTCCATTGTATATATATATATCACATCTTCTTTATCCGTTCATCTGTTGATGGGCATCTAGGGTCTTTCCATAATTTGGCTATTGTGGACATTGCTGCTATAAACATTCGGGTGCACGTGCCCATTCGGATCACATTTGTATCTTTAGGGTAAATACCCAGTAGTGCAATTGCTGGATCATAGGGTAGCTCCATTTTCAACTTTTTGAGAAACCTCCATACTGTTTTCCAGAGTGGCTGTACCAGCTTGTATTCCCACCAATAGTTTAGGAGGGTTCCCCTTTCTCCGCATCCTCGCCAACATCTGTCACTTCCTGTCTTGCTAATTTTAGCCATTCTGACTGGTGTGAGGTGATATCTCACTGTGGTTTTGATTTGTATTTTTCTGATGCTGAGTGATGTGGAGCACTTTTTCATGTGTCTGTTAGCCATTTGGATGTCCTATTTGCAGAAATGTCTGTTCATATCTTCTGCCCATTTCTTGATTGGATTATTTGTTCTTTGGGGGTTGAGTTTGAGAAGTTTTTTATAGATTTTGGATACTAGCCCTTTATCTGATATGTCATTTGCAAATATCTTCTCCCATTCTGTCAGTTGTCTTTTGGTTTTGTTGACTGTTTCCTTTGCTATGCAAAAGCTTTTGATCTT
>JAQQSY010001042.1:0-14670 GCA_028646535.1 Procyon lotor | reverse complement strand
AGAGAGAGAGAGAGAGAGAGATGACAAGTAGGCAGAGAGGCAGGCAGAGAGAGAGAGGGAAGCAGGCTCCCTGCGGAGCAGAGAGCCCGATGTGGGGCTCGATCCCAGGACCCTGAGATCATGACCTGAGCCGAAGGCAGAGGCTTTAACCCACTGAGCCACCCAGGCGCCCCTGCATTCTTGTTTTTATACTAAGACTTCAAAATCCAGTGCGTATTTTGTATTTAGAGCACTGTCCACCTTTCAAGAGCTCAGTAGTCAACATGTGGCTGACGGCTGCCATATTGGAAAATGCAGCTGTAGAACTGTGACTGAGTGGTACTTTGGGGTCTGGCTGTGTTGTTGGATGTGGTAAAAGAGAGACAAAAGATGAGGAACAGAATTTCTTCTGCTGGCAGTATGCTGGTCCCATGCTGGTGACTGTTGACAACTCAGTTACAGTGCCAGATATTTAGCAGGTCTTTGATAAATAATGCTATCCAGAGATAAATGAAGGCAGAATGAATACACAGTTAACACAAATGAGTTTTTGTATCATGGAATATTGTTGATGTTAATGGGCGTTAGTCTTAATGGAGAAGCAAAGTGGAAGAGAAACATTGGAAAATTTGTTTCATCTGTAGAAGCCATACCACATTGTTCTCTTCTGCTTAAATTTGTGCTTTATTATCAAGTGTATTAATAATTATGCATATCCTACAAATGATATTTTGGCTTATGTGTATTCTAATCCAGCATAATTTTATATATATGCAGTGTTCATACTTTTTACTAATCTAGTATGTTTCTGTCCACAAAACTTGAAGTCATAGGCAATACTGGTTATTGGGTGTTTTGGAGAAAGATGCATATTTCAGTGTTTTCAGCCAAAAATGCAAGTTAATGTTCTTTGAATTTGACATTTTTTATCTTGAGCTCTTGAGATTTTCTTCTTGTAGATAAACTTCTAGTTAGTAGTTTTTACTGATGTGCCAAACCATGATCATTCTGAACAATTTATTTTCTCATAAATGATGATATATCATGAAAGTGTCTTTATTTTGTCTGTTTTGTGTTTGCGACACTTGAAAATACCTATTTATTTGTTTCTTGTCTTTTAAATAGGTGCCAATGATACTAAATTCCCTACAGAGAAGTGTGCAGGCAGTGTTGGTGGGAAAAATTCAAATTCAGGACTGGTTTAGCAATGGCATTAAGAAAGCAGCTTTAATGCACAAGTGGCCATTAAAAGAAATATCCGTTGATGAAGATGATCAATGTCTACTTCAGAATGATGGATTTTTTCTCTATCTTTTATGCAAGGATGGATTATACAAAATAGGCTCTGGATACAGTGGAACAGTTAGGGTAATGTGATTCTTTATAGTTCTTAATTATAGCAGAAGTTATTTCCAACATGAATTGTGTTTTGTTTTCAGCTTCATTTTTAGAGTACTATTTAATTTTGATGTAATAATACTTCTTTGAAAATCATGGAGGAAGCATAAGTATTAAATGTCATGCATTTATGTTGTTTTTCATTGAGTAGTAATTATGAAACTGTTGATGGGCTTTTTTGTTACTTTACAGGGCCATATATATAATTCTACATCTCGCATCAGAAACAGAAAAGAAAAAAAGTCTTGGTTAGGGTATGCTCAGGTAAGAGAATATCCACAATAAACCAAGCTTTTCATTCCTGTGTTTTAGAACATGTGCTTGTACTTGTTTGAGTAATACATAATGTCACTTCTGTTTAAACAGATATGGTGTATTTTTAATAATATGGCTAATAACAGTGTTACAGTATAATATAAAGAATATTGGCTTAGAATTGATAAGAGGTTTACTTTTAGTCCTGACCCCAATTCTTACTAGCTGCGTGACTTTGGACAACTCGCTTAACTTACTGGATCCTCTGTTATTTAGCTATAAAACGGGCATAAAAAAGAATTCTGTTGGAATTCTTATTTAAGTGGATCTCTAGATAAAAATCAGAGATCACCATTACCATTAGTAAATATGAGTTGGGAATGTATCTGTGTGACCTGAGTCCAAATTAGAGCTTCTTGCCACTAGACCCTTCATTTTAAGTCTAAATCAGTACCTTCTGGGAAATAGTGTGTGGTCTGCCAAATGAACAACTACCTGTATGGGGGAGTATCACCAAAGAAAAAAGAGGGAAGCCTGTGTTGCTTTCTTAATGCTGGGATCTCATCACCAGACTTCATGGCCAGATGGGTGTCAGCAGTCAGATACCTTACTGCACCTCCCATGGAGAGATGCAGATGAAGGATGGACAAAGGGCCAGAGGGTTTATTTCCATACTGTCCCTTCCTTCGAGGTAAAGTCCAAGGTCCCTTGTGGAAGGATATAGAATAAAGATTTCCCTACATACTTATATTGCCGAGGTCACAGCTTATTGTCATCATCAAATGATAAAAGATATTTGAAAGCATTTTGAAAATTAAATTATTGTTATATGAAAAATAATTCTGTATTAAACTATTGGGGAGATTTTGAAATTAAATTTTTTTTTTAAAGATTTTATTTATTTATTTGACAGAGGGAGAGAGACCACAAGTAGGCAGAAAGGCAGGCAGAGAGAGAGGGAAGCAGGCTCCCCGCTGAGCAGAGAGCCCGATGCGGGGCTCGATCCCAGGACCCTGAGATCATGACCTGAGCCGAAGGCAGAGGCTCTAACCCCCTGAGCCACCTAGGCGCCCCTTGAAATTAAATTTTAAGTGTCAAATTAATTACTCAGTGATTGTCTCTTAAAATTAACCTGGTTCAAAACATCTCATCAAATTTTTATTTGCCACCATAGTATTTTATATAAGAAATAAGGACATGGAAATATGTTCAGTGGCATATCATTCCATCTAAAACCACTACCCTATTCATTTCTAAATTTTAACCAAGATATTTTAGCTATTTTTCTTAAAATATTTGTTAAAGCAACAGTGGTCATTTCTCTTATTTACTTGGCATGTGATAAAATAATTTGAAGAAAATGTCTATACTATCCTGGGTGGTATATCTAATGTATGTATCTGAGAATGTAATAGGTTAAATTGATACCCAGTAGTGCACTGTTCCTTCTCTTACTAAAGCATACCCATGTTCTTACATGTTTAATCTTAAATCTATTTTAGACATCAATATTGACATATTCCCACACCTTATAAAACTGTACAGACCTGTATGACTACTTTTTCTGCTAAGCAGCTAATGAAAAAATATTTTAACACATAACACAGCAAAATTTTTTGTTGTACACAGGGTTATTTATTGTATAGAGATGTGAATAACCACAGCATGACAGCCATAAGAATAAGCCCTGAAACACTGGAACAAGATGGTACAGTAATGTTACCAGGTATGTTATTCAACTAGTCATTTGTTTTCTTCACAGGTGATTTTAAGAGATGTGCATGTTAGGCCATTTGGACTTACAGAAAATGATTAGCCAGGAATAGTGCTTGCTTACAAATAGGCTGAAAAAAATCTTGACATACAAAACATTTTATAGTCTATGTAAAGTTAATACATGTGAGAAAAAGAGACATCAGCAATATAGTATAAAGCATTTTAATATTTGTTTTCAAATCACTGACCATCTGCAGCCTGATCCTCTACCCCGACTCCACCAAGATAGTTTCAGCTGCTGAATCAGGGGTGGTGGGGGGGTGAGGTTACTTTGTTCCCCCTAATAAAAAGATAACTCTGGCTCTCCTATAACTTGGTATGAAGGACCCTCTATTAATTTTTAGTTTTACTTTAATTGCACTTTAGATTTTCCTCTTTATGTTAAAAGGTTTTCAGACACAGATTTTAAATGGATCAGGAATTTTTTTTTAATTCCATCGTTTATACTTTTTAATACTACTCTGGTAAGGTGCTTTGGACACAATTCATTTTAATTTTGAGGTTTCACGTACTTATTTACTACTCAAATCACTGTTTTTTTTTTAAGATTTTATTTTTATTTATGTGAGAGAACGAGAGAATGAGAGAGAGAGAGTGAGCATGAGAGGGGAAAGGTCAGAGGGAGAAGCAGGTTCCCCGCTGAGCAGGCAGGGAGCCCGATGGGGACTCGATTCTGGGACTCCAGGATCATGACCTGCGCCGAAGGCGGTCATTTAACCAACTGAGCCACCCAGGCGCCCCTAAATCACTATATTTATCACTTAAATCATTGTCTAAATTCTGGGGCAGTGGATCAAGTTTTGTGGAACACTGGGCAAATGCATAATACATTATCCACTGTAAGATCTTTGAATTTGCATATACCTTTACTGCATAAAGAAGGAGTTTGCTTATATTAAAATCTTAAATGTTTAATGTATCTATCAATAATTTCATGGAAAGCAGCAGTATTACTTCTAAGTACTTGACCATCTGAAAATAATTGAGAACTACTTCTGAAGAATACATTGGGAAAAACGATTGCTCCCAAGCTGCTTGTTAATTTTCAAAATACTCTTATAACTTCATCAAACGTTTATTCAAACATTGCTATGCATGTATATATCGAAAGTAGTGTACGTGACACTGTGTTAAGGTAAATGCCACACTTAATGTGTGTTTCACAAAAAAAGTTACTTTAGAAAACAACTTATTAAAGCCATTTTGTAAATAACTCTTTTCAGATATACCTAAAGGTATTTTGGGTTTTTTTTTCTCTTTTTAAATCACAAGTCCTGGACAAACCATGTCTGTGCTGATGATGGTGATGATAATGATAATTTTAAAATAATTACATACATCCCCATATATATGTGTATATATATGTATATACACACATACATACATACATATTTATATTAAAAATAATTTATTGTATAAGTATCATATAAGCAAAAAAATCAAAATAATTGTAATACCATTTCTCATATATAAACACTATTAGCATATTGGTAAATATCCTATCTTTTTTCTATGTGTGAATGGGTAGTGTTGTAAAAAAGAGGTCATATGCTACCTAATGCTTTTTTAACCTATCCTTTTCATTTAATATTCTGAATATATTTCCAGACCATTAGTCTTTTACAATATCATTTTTATGTTACAAAGTATATTTCATTAGTTAATGTATTGAAAGGGAAGTTCCTTCCAATATTTTACCATATAAATTACACTGTAATGAGCATGCTTTCACTCTTTGTACATCTTATTTTAGAATAATGTCCTGGAAGAAAAGTTCTTAAATACACTACCCCACCCCAACCAATGAATACTAATATAAAGAATTTACTTATTTTTTTTTTCTTTTTAATTTTTATTAACATATAATGTATTATTTGCCCCAGGGTACATGTCTGTGAATCGTCAGGCTTACACATTTCACAGCACTTAACAGCACATACCCTCCCCAATGTCCACCCCCCAGCCACCCTATCCCTAGCCCCCGCCCCCCGCCTCCCAGCCACCCTTAGTTCGTTTCATGAGTCTAGGAGTCTCCTACGGTTTGTCTCCCTCCCAATCCCTTCCTGTTTCATTTCTCTCAAGAATTTACTTCTTTATACGCTGATCAATTGATAAAGATTGTGACTGAGAAGATCATTATCATTTGAAAATGGCCTACCTATAGGTGTTTTATTTATTCCAATGTGATAAAAAATAACTTGCTAATGTTTTTGTTCAGTTTAAATCACTCTACATCATTTAACATATGAAATGCAACTTTTAATAGTACAAGTGTGGCTTTCTGTGTTTCATAAATACACACCATATCCAAGATGAAGAATGAACCAAACTTTGGGAGGACAGTTCTGTGCCGTTTGTCTTCCTAACTGGCAGATGTTGCTTGATATTTTCCTGAAGATGCTGTCTTATAACAGTACATGCTGGATAAAGAAAGGATAAGGAGAAGATCTTTTTGAAATCATGCAGCAGGAAGACCTGCCCTCAAGCCTGAGGAAGCCTATCATCATTTTTCTATTTCTTTGACCTGGACTGCAGTTTCTTCAATAGCAATTTTTTTCCCCCAACTAGGGGCAACTTGGTAGTTTTCACATCCAGAAGAAGCAGAAATAAATTGTCAGGTTCATAGATGACAGTGAATATGCCATATTTAAAATTGACATAATTGGTAATTCCTTGAGCTTCATGTTCTAACCAGTCTTAGATTCTAACTTATAAATAAGTTATTTTCAACCTAGCATTGATGATCTTAGAATGCTTTTTTTCTGTTGTCATTTTAGCCGTTATATGTTGGCATATCTTTTATATTGTACCCTTATGTCATTTACTCTCTGTGTCTGGTGACAGATTGCCTCAGATCATGAGAATTTTTGCCAATCTTCTTGCGCCGCTTCACTCCTCACCCCTGCATTTATCTGAAATTATAATGAGTTTTTCTTCTTTGCTTTTTAGTTTAAAATCTTACTGCTTAGAGCTTGAGAAGCATCTTTCTTGCGCCTCTTTGTATTCTGTACAGTGGACTAGGAACTCTTTCTTTCGATTTCTCCTCTCTTTGATTACCAAGTCTCTTGGGCTACCAGTGGGCCTTGTCTCCCAGTTTCTATTTCCAGTTTGTGATCACTGAATTCTCTATTTGGTAAGGGTCTGCCTGTGTTTTGCATATTTATAATAAGGAAGTATGCTAGTATGAAGCTCCTGGGCAAAGATACAGAGTAATCCAGCTTATTTGGGTGGGCTCCATTACTACATTCCAAAACCGAATTTTATGTTTTGTCGATTCAGGTGCAAATAGAAATGAAATTTTTTTTGTATTGTAATTAATGGAGAGATTCATCCTAGTTCTCTGCAGTTATTTTGGGAGGTGTGTGTGCTCTTATACTTGCTTGCTGAACATTTGTTTTTCCAAAAGGATACAGTTTATACTTAGATGTTGATTTTGCTTGTAGTTTCATGTTATTTAGTAGCAATCACTAACACATGTCCCAATCGTCCTTCTGTAATACTGGTATCCCTTGTTACAATGGCACTTGTGCATTATTTTGATCAGAGTATATATGCACTGTTCCACAGAGATTCATACAATATTGACAAAACACGTTATTCCAGCCAAAATGTGTGAATGCTTTCAGACAAAGGAAATACATAAACTTAGATGTGTTTGTTCTGTGTAAAGCAGATGACCATTTAAAAATGTGTTAACATGCTGTGTGGCTCCTGGCTGGCTCAGTCAGTAGAGCATGTGACTGTTGATATCGGGGTCCTGAGTTCAAGCCCCTTGTTGGGCATTGAGCTTACTCAAAACACACACACACACACACACACACACACACACACACAGCATGCCAAATGCTAAAAATGCTGGGAATGACTATTAAATTAAGTAGAAACTGTACAACCAGTTCAGCTTAATAAAGCAAGGGATATCTGTAGTTGGATACCATAGACCTCAAATGCAGAAGCTTTTAGGTCTATCTGTATTTTTCTGTGACACTAATGACTGTGGTGTATGTCTGAGGGTAGAGTGTTGCCTACATCGCATGTGATTGTATTGAAATGATTATAACCAACATTATAGTTTGTTCATTATGGTGCATGTTTATTATCAGACTATACCTAATACTAATTCATTTTGAAATTAGGTGGGCTTTCAGGTCCTTGATTATGGAAGATTTATAAGTGTAAGCACAAAATGTAACAAGTAGTAATAGTTGAATTTTTTAGTTTCTGCTAATTTGTAATTTTTTATTAAAAAGCGCAGTATCCCTTTAAGTTTAAGTTTATCCTTATTACGTGGAGAACTCTCATTCTGACTTCAGCAGAGGAGTAAAATCATTTTGTGAGCTGTTTGTTTATTTTGTAATATAATTACTTTTTCCTCTTTTTGTACAGATTGCCACACTGAAGGTCAAAATATTTTATTCACTGATGGAGAATATATTAATCAGATAGCTGCTTCAAGAGATGTAAGTACTCTGAATCATGAATAGTTGGTATAAATGGAATCCCTTTTTCATAAGTTATTTGATCTTAATTAGACAATAGAAAGCCTTGAAAGGCCAACTTATACAACATATTACTCTGAATGTTTTCTTTCTTTTAGGATGGCTTTGTTGTCAGAATATTTGCCACAAGCACTGAACCCGTGCTACAACAAGAATTACAGCTTAAACTGGCCAGAAAATGTTTACATGCCTGTGGTATCTCACTATTTGACCTGGAAAAGGACTTGCATATTATAAGTAAGATAGCCAAATAAGCCTTTCTCCTATATTTAAATTTTCAGATTTTTTTTTTTTTAATTTTCAGATTCTTTATTCTTTTGAAAACTAAATGTGTTTTGAGCAATAGTATTTTGGTGGTTACTTTGCTGTTACTATAAAGCAACTTATGAATTAACATGTATAAGTGGTTAGAAAATAAGACCTTTAAACAGAGTGTGCTATATGAACACAATTTTAAGGAAGTGACTAATAATTTTCCCTTTTTCATTTTGAATAGAGCAAATGAAAATAAACAATCTGATAAGAACTATAGATAGCGGGGCGCCTGGGTGGCTCAGTGGGTTAAGGCCTCTGCCTTTGGCTCAGGTCATAATCTCAAGGTCCTGGGATCAAGCCCCACATCGGGCTCTCTGCTCGGCGGGGAGCCTGCTTACCTCTCTCCCTCTGCCTGCCTCTCTACCTACTGGTGATCTCTCTCTCTGTCTGTCAAATAAATAAATAAAAATCTTTAAAAAAAAAAAAAAGAACTATAGATAGCATTTAGGGACATCATTAATTTTTATATTCTATCTTTATTCAGTTATTTAAAATTTTGAAAACTTGTGTTATAAATATTACTACATTAATAAACATAGTTCTCTCATTGAAACCTTTGTTATTTGAACAGATTTTCAACATAGCCATAGAATGTTCTTATAGATTGTGAAAATGGTAATTGGCCTAACAAACTGATTAATAATCTTTCATTTAGATACAGAAATAGAAACAACCACAGAGTATTTCTGTCTTAGTATATGTACTCTTGCAGTGTCCTACTAGTAATTAGGATCCTTAGTTCCCAGGAGGCTCTCAATTTTGGTTTGCCCTGCTGTTCCAGGTTTAATGGTGCCATTTTTAAATTATGGGATTCTTTGCAAGACCCACTTTTTTGACTGTTATCTCATTAAATTTAATAAACTTGACATGAGTGGTTTACTTTGCATATTTTATTTTATTATGTAGTGTTTTTGTAATTCTTCTTAGAAAAGTATTGAATTGAAGTTATACTTTTAAAATTTAAAAAGCCTATAAAGTAATTAGTAGTTGGTGTAATTAGACAGTCATAAAATATATCCTATATAATTATTTGTTCATAGTTTTACAATTTAAAAATGTGTGTAAGGGTCTTTCTGTATATGTACACATATGTATTCAGATTCATGAAGTAGCTACATGAAATGTTCTTCTGTAGAAAAACATGGAAAAAGAATCTGATATACCTTAATTCAAATATCTGCATGGTATTGTTCAAGTCCAAATGAGTCTATGTCTGGACTAATTTTACCAAGCTTCATATTTCATTTGTAAACCAGGCAGTATGGTTGTAAGGATCATATAGGATAAGGTTCATGCACTCTGTAATGCCCGATACCTAATAATACTCAATAAAAATTCCTTCCTTCCTTCCCTTTTCATTCATTCAAGGAATATTGCTGATATGGATTTAAATTTTTTTTATGTTTAAGAAATTAATTTGGCACTAGTTTGAAACAAATTAAAAAGCTTATGGTAATTTTATTTTTCCTTGGGAGTGTAGTGTATAGTTAATTTTTTTTTTAGTTAAGTCAGGCTTATGACATTTTGTCATCCTTTTTTTTCCTTTAATTGAAGTATAGTTGACACAATGTTACATTAGTTTCATGTGTGGAACATAATGATTCAACAAGTATTGTTATGTTGTTTTTGAATGGTATTGAGTTGACTTTTTAATCACTCAAAATAGTGCAAAATTATGATTTACATTATTCATATTAAAATATAGTAGTATTTATTAGTCTTGTATTATCAGGTACAGGATTTGATGAGGAGTCAGCAATTCTTGGTGCAGGACGAGAGTTTGCACTAATGAAAACAGCAAGTGGAAAGGTAAATTACTCTTTAGGATCAAAAATGAACATTCTGTGCTTTATGAGATAGTCAGTTGGTATAATCAGTTGATTAGTTTACATAGTTCACATGTTTAAACATAATATTTAAAATTTTTATTTTAAATTGTTATTATTTAATACGAAATTTTATTCATGTTGAAATAGTATAAAAGAAAATTATGACTGAGAGTGTAAAACTTTATAAACTTTATAAAATGTTACATTTTTACAAATGTTTATTTTAACTACGGAGCTCTTTAATTTTTCAAGTTGGAATGAATTCGTAGTTTGGGTTCATTTTAATGAACACATTTATTACAAATTTCTGTAAATGTGCAGAAATAAAGACTACAAGTTGGGGAAGTAGGAACAAGTTTAATTAAGTCACAGTTTATAGAGGTCAATCTGTAGAGATGCAAGATTTTTTTATCTAATGGATGTGAGGTTAAAGTAAGGTAATTAAAAGAATTTTGAAAATTAAAATTACTAGACAGTTTGGTATATTTGTATGTAAGGTTTTTTACATTGGGAAAAACTTGAGAATTTTATCAAGTTCCTGCTGTTGTGAGATTAGAGTATATTTGTGAAGTATATTTATTCATATCTATTCAGGAGACTTACAATAAAAGATTATAGATATCCTGAGTAGATACGAAAAAGCTATTAAGAACTGGATCTTTGGGGAAAATACGTATATTTCTCTCCTGCTGATCTCACAGAAGTTGATTAGTATAAAAACAGTTTGGTTTCAGGTTATTTTTGTTTTTCAGTAAGATATGGAAGTTTTTTTTTTTCCCTCATGTGAAATATGGTACACTACTCCAAAAAGCACTATAATTCTTTCTCTGTCTCTCTTTTTTTTTTATATCTGTACAAGATATATTATACTGGCAAGTACCAGAGTCTTGGAATCAAGCAAGGTGGTCCTTCAGCAGGAAAATGGGTTGAGCTACCAATTACAAAATCTCCAAAGATTGTACACTTTTCAGTTGGACACGATGGCTCTCATGCCCTTTTAGTTGCAGAAGATGGAAGCATATTCTTTACAGGATCCGCTAGTAAAGGAGAAGATGGAGAGTCAAGTAAGTTGACTGATCAACTAGACATTCAGTAAAAATATTGTGGAATTTATTAACATGAGGTGTATCAATTTCAATAGCACTAACCTCACCAAATTAATAGAGGATTTTACATTGGGGCATAATCAACTGATTATGTGGTGGTATACTATTCATTAAAGAATTGTAAGTGCTGATTTCATTCTAGAGTTCATCTTTACTAAAAAACTGATGATGTATTATGGATACAATGCTGTTCATTGGTGTTATTTTAAAAAACTTATTTATTACAATATATTATTTTAGGGAACCCAAAATTTTATAAGGAATATATGTTTCAGAAGGTGGTAAACCTTACATAACCTGTGTAATAGTGTTAGTACGGGTCACTATTCTTTTTATTATTTTTCTGTAGTAAAATCATTCCTAAGCAGTGAAAACAAACAATTTTGTCTCTGATCTTTCCTATACTTTTGTTCAGTTTTTCTCAAAGTGTCATTTTTCTCTTTTTGTAACTTCTCATATACTTTATATGTTTTAACACAGTGGAGTAGCATCTTAACGACGATTAGGTTTGAAGTCAACATCTAATGTAAAAATCATATGTAAATAAAAGTTACCTAGAAAAAAATCCTCATAAAGTGTATGGCCATGTTTGAGAAACTTCAGCATTGCCAGGTTTTCCTTCTAGCACTTGGAGGACATTGTTTTTTCTTTGAGCACCAGATAGTGTATTTACCATATACATGTATATGGATCATGTTATATGAAAAAATAAAATGGTATTTCTAAGTCCCAGAATTGTGCTTAGCACAGCAATATGTTTTTACTCTGAAAGGCATCAAGACCTGGGATTGACAGAAGGATCAGAAGATTGATATTTCCCATCCTTTGCTCATTTCAGAGATTTAGTTTTTGAGAGCAGAGGCTACTTAGATTATCATCCACATTTAAATTTATTTACTCTTCCTCCATATATATATATTTCCTCTTACACAATTTCATTGACTGGGTGTAGCTGCCTAAATATATGTTGAATGGATGAGGAACTGATTTAACGTTGTAGGATCTAGCATAAAAATACATATGAAGTACAGTTTGAGAGAAAATCATTTGTATGATAATGAAATGGTTTTAATAATGTAAATAGCCAGTCTAGAGATTGGACTCCCCAGAAGCCAGAAGTTTGGTAGAAAATTAGAAATTTCTCATTTGAAATTTCAGTGTGTAACAAAGAAAAGGATCTGATAGTGATAGCCTAAGTATTAACCAGATGAAGCTTGCAGGTTGACTCATTTTAATTGTGGGAAGTCTAGGCCTTTGTGAAAATAAATAAATAAAGTGTATCATAAATGCATATATTTTGGCCTTTTTATACAAACCATTATTTTTATTTATGCATAGATGCCTTAATTTTATTTGTTTTGTGTTGTTTTTTAAGCTAAGAGCAGACGGCAATCAAAACCCTATAAACCTAAAAAGATAATTAAGATGGAAGGAAAGATTGTGGTGTATACAGCCTGCAATAATGGAAGTAGTTCTGTTATTTCTAAAGATGGAGAGCTATACATGTTTGGGAAAGATGCCATTTACTCCGACAGTTCAAGTAAGTTCAACTTAAACACATTTCCCTTATGCAAAGAAAGTCCAATACTGGACATTATATATGGGAAAGGTAGGTGTAGAAAATTGACCGTTGTAGCATGCTTTCTCTAAATTTTTCACATTTCTTTCCAAACACAATATTTTGTGATTCTTTCCTGTCTTGTTGCTGGGAACAGTGTCACTGGTTTCATGCAGAGCTAATCAGAGAGCGTGGCTAGTGCAGCTCTGTCTTAGCTATTACTTTGTCTGGAAAGCTTTCCCTAGACTCATTCAAATGCTCATGTGACATGCTCTGTGTGTACAGAAAATGATCTTCATAACATAACTGATTTGTAATTGATGAATTCTCCATGTCTCCCATTAGATAGTTAGGCAGGGACTCTCTGTCCTATTTACTATCATATCCCTAGTTCCCAACACAATGTCTTATACATGGAAGAGTCCTAGGAATTACTTGTTAAGCGACTCAATGACTGATAAACCAAAAAGTGTAGTTAGTTGATGTGTGGGATAGGACTAGCCAAATAAAGACTTTTATATTTATAAGCTCTACTCTCAAAAACTTGTTATATTTAGTTAATAGATTTTCTTTTTATCACTTAAGAATGAGTATGATTGTGACAGCCCACTTGGTAGGATTTTATATTTGGTAAATATGTAAAGCCTATGAATTTCTTTGTGAGAAGGAAATCAGAATTAATGAAATTTCTGGTTGGAAGTTTAAGTGATTGTCTCACTGCTGCGGAAATGACATATGTTGCACAGTTCTAGCAACTATTAAGTTGAACTGTACTCAGGTAATATGTGAATTGGCTTAATGTGGTAATATTTAGATCCTCAGTTGGCCTCAACTGTCAATCAAAATTTGGGAGTGGGCTCATGTATAGTTTAAAAATAATATTCGGTATAGCTATTGCTTGCTAAGACCCTGTTAGCTAGCACTGAAGAAAACTTGTGCATTTATTCAGTATATATTTATTAAGAACTGACAGTGTGTCACAGCTTGGTGGACCAGGCAGACATGTCCCTCTCTTTTTGAGGATCTGAGAGACAATTTGGCATTTTGCAGCTTATGTATTAGAGAGGTGTGGTTTAATGGTTATGGATATAGGTACAGATCCTGGCACTGCCACTTTTTAGTTGGCTAATAACTGGCTTAAATTCCTTAACTTTTCTGCGATTACTTTCATTTTTTTTCCATCTTCAAAAGGGAGCTAAAGATAATACCTACTGCATATGGTTGTTATAAGATTATAAGAGATAATGCTTATGAAATGCTTAGCACAGAGCCTGACACATGTAAGGGCCTAAGACATGTCAGCTAGTACTGTTAATAATAATAAATAATATTGCTAAATATACATATATTTTTCAAACATGGTAAGTACTAAAAAAAGGAATTTTTAAACTAGAAAGACCTAAGTATTCTAAGTGGAAGAGAAGGTCACTTTATTAGTGATATCTGAGAAAATAATGTGGAATGGTTTTCCCAAAGTATAATACAAGAATTATATTATTTATAATTTAAATAAAACAAAACACTTTAGTTTTTTTTAATTTTTTTATTAACATATAATGTATTATTTGCCCCAGGGTACATGTCTGTGAATTGTCAGGCTTACACATTTCACAGCACTTACCATAACACATACCCTCCCCAATGTCCATAACCCAGCCACCCTATCCCTACCCCCCCACCTCCCAGCCACCCTTAGTTCGTTTTGTGAGTTTAGGAGTCTCTTATGATTTGTCTTCTTCCCCATCCCATTCTGTTTCATTTCTCTCCCCCATCCCCCCACACCCCTCCGCCCTGCCTCTTAAATTCTTCATATCAGAGAGATCATGTGATAATTGTCTTTCTCTGACTCACTTACTTTGCTTAGCATAATACCCTCCAGTTCCATCTATGTTGTTACAAATGGCAAAATTTCATTTCTCTTGATGGCTGCATAGTATTCCATTGTATATATATAC